>JAODFW020667437.1:0-11596 GCA_027575235.2 Palythoa mutuki | reverse complement strand
TTGTTTTTGTTTGTGGCAGGCAGCAACTTCCTTAATTTTTTACTTGTATAATTACTATGTTTCAAAGTTTTATCGTAAATGGACTCAATGTAACCTAAAATAGTTTGGATACCAGCTACTTCTAGTGCCTTATTGTAGGCGAGACCAGGAAAAGTAATGAACGTGCTCTGCTTTTGTACACGTTCTTGGTCTTTCTGCAAATATTGGGGCAGCGCATAATGGATAACTCGTACAGCATACAATAAGATAGATTTAATGCAAGTAGTACATATATAGGAGAACTAAGTCTTGGAAGGGAGCTTAGCCCTTTTCAATTGCACTAAAAATACATTAATTTTGAAGCTTTCTTAATAACTTTGCCCATATGATGGTTCCGCGACAGGTCGCTTGTTATTGTGATTCCAAGAAGCTTTGCACTTTGAACAACTTCTAGCTCTTTACCATTTACAACAATAGGCTGCACATCAGCCACCTTCCATGATTACAAGCTCGACTCATTGTTCTTTAAAGGATGCGTTTATGATCTGGCAAACTTGGAAGGAGATAAGGCCAGCATACTCTCTAAGCAGCCAGTTCGGAATGTTATCAGGCTCACGAGCTTTAGATGGATTTAATTAGGATAAGAGGAACTGGATCTCTCACCTCAGCAATCAATGATGCATTGAATTTGCTGTTGGTTTTATACGTCCTTGCACTCTTTTCAAAACTTTCAACATCAGCAGCACCACCTTGGTGGTTTGTGGTATCTTCAGCATGGGCCCTCGAGACAAATGTTTTGCCTTTTGCATCTTCACCAAATAAAAAACTAGTTGTGAGCCCTCGTTGACCTTCAAATCCACAAGTGGTACTCAACTTTCAGCAGTAAGACTGGTATCCATCGGGGCCTTGCATATAAATACAAATTCAATGTATAATATTTTCAATTATTAAAAATATTTTATTAAGTTAGCTATAATAAATTACAATAAATAAGACAAAATCTACAATTACAATTTTAATAAGAATTTAAGGTACAGTATGCAAATAAAGTGAGGAAGGAAAGAAAAAAAGTTGCACAATACATTTCTCAACAACGACAATGGGCAAGTAATTGGGAGAGTTTGACAGTTTTTTTAGTTTATCTAAATCTTGATAAATGACTGGCTTTCCTGTTGTGTTTTGCTTCCCATCTTTTTTTAGCTGCTTTATCTTAGCATCCACCATCTTGCTTGAAAGAACAAAACCAGGATCTTTGACAAGTGAGATGCCACGATTGTTTGGAGGACTGTTAAGGTGTCTTTCGATGCCATTTTGTAGAGATAGGAGTGGTACATGTGGTTTCACGCTTTGCCATCTTTGTTTCACACCTTGGCATAAAATTGGTGTGGATGATCGTAATGCTCTTCACACAACATTTTGGACAAACGTTTGGTCATTTCCGTTTGCTTGGTCCATTCTGACAAAAACAAAATTACATTTTTTGTAGTTTCAAAGCATTTTTCTACTGTGAAAAGGCAATAAAAACTTGCCTAGTAAAAAAAGTTGAAACATTTGCTCAATAAAAAACGTTTTGTTTTCATTATTTTGAATATTTTGCAAAAGATATTTTGAACACTCAGTGTGGTACTGAATGAAAGTAGACATTTTTTTGTTTCGACAAACCTGTAAAAACACCCACAGTCCACTGCATTGTCTTTTGTGTTTTTTTGTCTCGTGATTTTTCTCTATTGTCTATACTCTTCAGTTTGTATTTCTACAAATGGTTTTTTCTTTGCTATCTCGTTACCAAACTCAGCTACGCCCGAGGCTCCGTCTTTTGCCATGGAATTGAATTCCCAGGTTTGGCGGCCACTTTTTTAAAACAAAAAGGGGACATTGATGGCCGGTTTTGTGACAGTAGTTGCAGGTTTGTTGTCCAGCTGAACATTTTTCACGAGGATGTTTTGGTTTGCTGCAAAAATAACAGGGTTGCTCGCTACATTGTATAACTTTTGGGCTTTTAGTGTTGCAGTGTAGTGGACTTGTTCTTCAATGCTAGTACTGGCGAGGATCTTGTTTGTTAGTTGTGCCGCCTCAAAACGGATGGTTTGGCTGATAACAAAGGCTAGAATGAAAGTAGGGTCTTGTAATCTTCGCTGGCCATCACTGTAAAGATATCTTCTCAGAAACGGCTAAAAGATTCGTTGAGCCCAAAGAGAAATGTGTCCCTCATAAATTAGTCAGTGTTGATGCAAAAAGAGCAGTGAGCACTGGCGGCACGCACCAAAGTCTCCCACTCTGAAATGGAAGTTTGGTCATCCTGTGTCATTTTTACTCAAGAATAGTGGCAGTCTTGCATTAGAGTGCTCGCTCCGACGTAATGTTGTTTAATCTTTTCCAGCCAGATCCAAGGTTTTCCTTTGTCACTCTTAGGGATTTAGGTGGCCATGACATCGTCTAGTGTATTTCATTTTGATGGCTGGATAGTGCTGCGAAGAACTGCTAACTCAAATGACTGCTTGGCTTCGATGTAATGTTCGCTTGTTTGTGTTATCCTGTCTTCGGGTTTCGGTATTCTTCGAGTAGACAATAGTCATGGAAACGGGTTTCCCAGTGCCGGAAATGGTCTGTTTGCTCTGACAGCCAGGATGTCTAGAATTGGCTTTTCATGTTTCGCCATTTTTTTGTGTTGGTTTGCAATCATAGCGATCTGGTTTTCAAACTTTGTGAATATTACAATTTTTTATGTGGTTTGTGTTGTTGAGACTGGATTTAAAAAGAGTAATAGTAAGACTGCAGTTGACTGCGTCGTTTAAGCTACTTCTGACACCATTTTGTGCTTCACACGCTCGATATTTATTCTCCACACCTAAATAAGATAGGAGTATACGAGTACATCCGGGCAGTCCGTCTGGCGGGAACGCGACGTGTCTAACGGTTCCATAACAAAGTTATACTATGTAATGAATATTATAACATCAACATCCATATAGCTCAGTAAATTGAGTTAATCAAAATTGTTTAGAAGTTGTATATAGCCTTTATAAATGATATTAAGGCTTTCCCCTGTCAGTTTGTACTGTCTGAAATTCATTCATTTAAATTGATTTAAAATAAACCAGAACCCAAATAACTTAATACATTTTGCACGACCCAAAGATTTATGAAGGCATGACTAAACCTGCTTTGTTTAGATTAGCTGCCAAGGGTGGGTAGGGTACAGTTAAAGTCCTGTTGAGGTCCGGTATGTTAATGATCAAGTGGAATTTTGCTGCAATTATAAAAGGTGTACAATTTTCAAAATAACGGGGACCGTTAGCTTCATGTTTACATAAAATGGCAAATGGAAATTTTGCGCCTCTGCCTTTAAAAGGAATACCAAAACATTTTTAAAACCAGTAACAAGAAATAAAAAGTTAAACTTATGATTGCCATATTTCACCTGGACTAACCTGATACCTGATAGTGTAAGCAGTAATCAAGTGTTAATTGGAAAAAAAGTTATTCCTGTATGCCAAAAGATCAACGCCCATAACAGTTCTGTTTTAGCTCAAAACGCACTAACACTGGAAAAATCTGCAACTGTAGAACTAGATCCATCTGCCCACTTAACGGTAAATGCCTCACGCAGAATATAATATATCAAGCGACCGTGATGAACAGCGTAGGCACTGAAACATACAACGGATTAACCAGGGATCAATTTAGATACGTCACAGAAACCACTCTGCCTCATTCAAGGACAAACGCAAAAAAACACGCTACTGAGTTAAGTAAATACATCTGGACTTTAAAAAGAAAATACTGATTACACTATTACTTGGAAGATAATTGCTTGTGCTTATCCGTACTTTGACACCGCTAAACGCTGCTATCTCTGCTTGACCGAGGAATACTTCTTCACTATCTGCAGATCTTAGTAGTACCCAAGGTAAAATTTGAAACTTCGTTGATTGGCTTAATTTTGTTTCTGTTCGTTTCCAGAAATTTCAAATTAAATAAAATTCTCCAATTTATCTGATTAAATTTTCAGCCTGGTGATTGTTCGTAGCTTGTTCATAATTTTCGGGCAAATGCCAGGCTGTTTGTTCTTGTAATATTTGTTCATACAAAAAAGCATGTCTTCGAACTTTTGATATTCCCCTGCGTTTTCCGATGTTGCAACTAGCCTTGTATAAAATGTTTGTTGATAGGTTACTAGTCTTTTTCGGGTCTTAATTTGAAGAAAAATGCCAAAAATGTTCTTTTTAGGCCAAACTTCAGCAACATGATTAGTGGAAAAAGTACTTTAAAAGCTTTGCTTTGAGAAATTTTTAGATTACCACACATAATGAACGAGTATAAATTTCTGTCACGTACACAACTGGTAATGATCTCGGAGAGTGTTTGAATTTAAAACGGTATTGTTAAAAGATGTAACATACTGATAAAAAATAATTATACAGAGACGCCACATTACTTTTGCATTGCACCAAGTTTCACACACTGCACTATGAAGATTGAGAAAACACTTTTCATTTTTTATCAAGTTCCATTGCGTATACTCGGTGAGAACCTAATCGCACTGCGCATTCAAGCTACTCCATTTCTGCCAACAAAGTCGACAGGTAACCTCTGGGTAGTTCAGCGTTGTGGCTGTGTGAGGAAACTAGCGAGCAACCATCCACTGGTGCGCTGTAACTGCTCAAGAGAATTTATGGAGGCAATCATGCAGAGATGTGATTAGAGCATAGCATAATTTTTGTCCAGTGGCTTGGTCTTGCACTCGAGCCAGCTCCATCTCTGCCAATAACGTTGACAGGTTAACTCTGTGTAGTTCAGCGTTACAGCTGTGTAAGGAAACTGGCAAGCAACCAGATGAGGGTCTGGGTTCCACTGGTGCGCTGTAACTGCTCAAGGGAATTTATGGAGGCATTCGTGTACAGATGTGATTAGAGCATGGCATCATTTCTGTCCAGTCGCATGGTCTTGCACTCAAGCCAGCTCAATCTCTGCCAACAACCTTGACAGATGCAAATTGGGTAATCTAGCTATGTAGCTGGTATCCGGCCGGTAAAGTCGTCAATGTACTGCAGTTGTTGAGATTAAACATATGTGACGTCACTGCACAGTTCAGCTTGGCCAAAATGCGTTGGACAGCAGTACGAATTTTCAGGGCATCAAGTGGCGAGGTGACGGTATATTTAGTAGGAAAAAATATAATAATACTGATTAGTTCTGAGTAATTTTGTGGCTAAAGATAAAAAAGTGCAAACTCTGAATAAAATGATATTTCTACAGCACTCTCTGGCCTGTTTCTCTTTTACAAGAGAAATCCTTTTTTAGGCCTCCAAAAGTGGCGGCCTTCTTCTCTTTAACTTTGATTTCTTCTTTATGGCTTTCTTCATTTTGTTTTGGTTGTTTGACTTTGTCTTTCTCAGCTCCTTCTGTGTTTGTTTTATAGACATTGTACAATCGATACAGAGAAAAGGAAATAGCTGTGGCTCCCGCCATGAGAACCAGATTTCTGGGTCTTAAAATATGCAAATTGGGTACTCTTAGACCCCGTCCACACTACACCGTTTTCAAATGAAAACGGAACTGTTTTATTCCGGATATGGCTATCGTCCACAATACAACACCGAAAACGATGACCGAAAACAGAACAATCTGAAAACGCTCTCCAGAGTGGAACGATTTGAAAACGATACTGTTTGAAAACGATGTTTTCCTAGTGTGGACGGCGAAAACGATGCTATCTGAAAACGATGATGTCACCACAACAACACGACCGGGCTCTAGTCTACTCAACCGTGAGTATACAAGATGGCGGACAGACGCTTCCAAGTGGCTTCATTTCTACTTGGAATGATTTCTGGTCTGCTAAATCTATTGCAAGTGAACCCTTTTTAAGCGCCATTTAGACTTTTCAAGGAGAAGATGAGATTTTGTAAGGCATCTTAGCTTGCCAACGTCAGCTGGATTAAGGTTAAAACGACTCGGCAGAAGCCCGCCAAAACCTCGAAGGTTCTGGACAAGTCCAGGCCGAACTTCAGCGTGGTGGGATAATTTTGTGGCAAGAATAGTTATCGAAGAAGAATGGAGAGAAAACTTCCGTATGAGCCGAGAGTCGCTTTACATTCTTGCTGACAAGTTGAGACCATATATCAAGGGGATTCAAACGAAAATGAGGTCACTGATCGACACTGTAAAGAAAGTTGCAATAACGCTGTATTACTTGTGTGACGAAGGTCGAATGCAAAAGACCGCGAATGCCTTCGGTATTTCTCGACAATTTTTCTCCAAAGTACCTTGGACCCCAATATATTCAGTTGCCTTTTACAGAAAATGCTGTAAAAAACTTGGCTTTGAAATTTCACAAAGCCCATGGTTTCCCTCAATGCCTAGGGGCAATCGACGGCACCCATGTGGAAATCAAGCAGCCAATAACAAACAGCACAGAATATATCAACAGAAAAGGACTCTACACACTGAACGTTCAGGCTACAATAAACATATATAAATTTCATAATAAATTATAATAACTCTGTCTTTAAACAAAAAAAAATGAAATTAAATAATCAAATATAATACTAACTCTTGATTATCTTTGCTAAAAAGTATGCAAACTGAGCTTCTGACTTACCTTGTAGGCCTTGACCACTGTTGTGAGAGTATATTTTTAGCAAAGAGAATGAAAATGTTTACATTCTATGTTGGTTAGTATGTTATCCACTAAAAAGAGTCGTCATCTTGGTAGCATAAAGCTTGTGTAAAAGAAAATTGTCCGTTGTTGTTGCTAGTTATAGATTCTCGAAGAGGTGGTACCAGAGGATAGGAGGACTGGCTGGGTGGCTGATATTGGGGATAGTGGGGCTGTGGTGGGCTCAACATGACCTGCCTCAGCATGGCAAACCCCTCTGCTATAGATCCGGTTAACTTCTCCATATTGGTCATTAATCTTCCCATCTGAGTGGAGCTCTTTTTGTCTACTTCTTCCATTTTAGCAATAAGTTTCTTTTTTATCTCTAGCTGTTCCTGTGCAATACTCAGCAGTTGACTATTTGCAGGCAGTTTTCTCTTTAGCTTCTCTTGTTTATAATCCTTCAGTTTTAAATTCAGAAGCTCACGCCGTTGCTTGATGGTTTTCGCACTATCATCTTGTGTTATTTCTTCATCTGGGTTTTTGCTATCATCAACACTTATTTCCGACATTGCAGGGGTATCAGGTGCAACATCTTCGTTAAATTCATCAGTTAAGATGCTTGTTTCCAGGCCCAAACTTAATGCATTTGTTGCTGGCAAGCCGCCCCATATTTCTTGGCAAAGTTCAAAATACAGCAAAACCATGCAGCCATATCCGCTCTTCTTTCCGGAGTCAAATGCTTGCCTAAACTTACTGCGAATTGCTTTCAGCTTTGAAGCCAAAGATGCTTTGGTGATATCTTCCGATCTGTGTGTGTACTCTTTGCCCAAAGCAGACGCATTCCCTTTACTTGGGTACTGCTCTTGAAACAGAACCAAGATGTCTGTGTACTTAGACTGGACAGATTCCCAGTCAACACTTTCGGTGCTTTTCTGCACCTTGTACTCAATAGTTACTTTCAGAAGAAGCTCTACTTCGTCATCTGTCCATGTAAAAACTTCTGTTTTACCTTTTGTCTGCTTTCCCGCTGCTTTTGGCATAACTGTGATGAGAAATCGCAACGAAATGGCCAAAACGAACCGCTTAACAACAACAAAAATAATGGCGCCAATTTCGCGGGCCGATAAAATCGAAATACGCATGCGTTGAGCTTCCTTGAGCATGCGTCCTGAAGTTATAACAGCGTTTTCAGAACGAATGTGCGTTGTAGTGTGAACGGGCGAAAACGGTACGAAGACGATAAGTGTAGACGCAAATCTTTTTGGAAACGGAACAAAACAATTCCGTTTTCGTTTGAAAACGATGTAGTGTGGACAGGGTAAAAATCTTGATGTCTTTATAGAATATGTCAAAGCGCTTTTCAAAAGAACAGGACGTTCCTCACTTCAAAGTTGTGAAGATTTTTTTTATTATATGCAAATTAAGCTCTTTATAACGTATTGTCAACTATTCGCCAATCACAGATTTCAAAAAACAATAACGAATCCAGTTTTCAATCAATCACAATTAAACTTGACAAGCTTAGGCTGCTCTACAAAAAGAACTATGTTAATTGTTGCTGTGGCAACTAAGTAAGACTATTTGAATATCGAGTTCAATAAAAATAACGTTACTTAAAAGCTATTTTGAATAAGAGTGTTTTAATTAAGATCTTTTTTAAAATTGCAACCGACGGAGCAGTCCTTTGAAAAAATGTAAATTTTCCTTTTAAAAAAATCGCATCAGACTGGTACTGAAGGGTATAATATTAACATATTTGTTTCATGATTTCTGAGGAAGCTTATTGTGCAAAACGTTTTCAGCATTTAGACCTGCTGGTTTTGCAACTCAGTTAGAAATTGAAGTAAATATGCTTATAAGCAAAAAAATGTAAACAAAGATTTTTGCAGTCTTTAATTGCCCAGAGCTCATTTCTGAAAAAAATTACCACATCCTTTACAGTGATTATGCCAGTCTTTTTAAAAAAATATGATATGTATGATACGATTCAATACAATGCAATACGAAGAAACATTTTACAAAATATGATCTATATATGATACGATTCAATACAATACAATACAATACGAAGAAATACAACACGATCTATAAAAAACGATGATATGGTACAATACTATACCCAGAGAATACTTCATACACGCGTTTTGAAGCAACAAATGAATTTGAGCGAATGACCTTTTTTTGCCGCAAAGAAACGAGTAAATGTAAAAATCTTTCTAGCACTTTTCACACTGTTTTCCGTGTAGAATATAACTGTACACGTCGCGTTTTTGTAAGAACCTTTTCAACATGAGCCTGGATAGGCCATTTCCGAATTACGCGCTCCCGCACTGCTCACAAACAAAAATTAGGTGCTAACTTTTCATACATTAGATGTATTTTTTAGCACTTGGCCTTGACTTGATGTTTTTGTTTGTCGGCAGTGGAACGTAATTCAGAAATGACCTATTAAAAACATGTACCGAGGAACACACCCAACACTGAGAAAAAACGACTGCGAACTTTTATTTAGAGTACTGCGCGGTACAAAATCGTTTTAGCTACAGTTTGTCTCTCCAAAAATGTTTGTCAGTGCAACATCGCCTTTAATGGTGGTATCAATGGCAAATAAAACGTGGGTTATACAAGTACAATGTACAGTCATACGTACCTGCATGTATAGGTGAATCCTTTCTGACGTCAATGTTTACATCCTACATACAACTTTAGGTAAAGAAAGAACCAAAAAAGGGAATGGAGTTTAAAACTTGAGAAAGGCAAATAAATTGTGGTTAGCGTCCAAAATTTGGTTCTGTACAAGCAGTTTGAAAGAAGATATCAGTGTCCGAAAAAACGCAAAACAACTGGGTGGTAAAACCGTTAACGAGTTCTTCTTTGTAAAATTTCAAATATTTTAAAACCGCATCACGAGAACAGTATGTAACATACAGGCTTCATTTTTTCAGAAGAGGCTTATTTTGGAAAGCTGTTTTAATATTCAGTACTTCTCAATTTGTATCTCAGTTACAAAGAGAAGTAATGCTAATGAAGCAAGGAATGTAAACAAAGATTCACCAATACAAACAATGGCATAGTGACTAACAGTTACATGGTAGTGAAAATGTCATTTCCTAGATTGAATTAAACACATAAAAACAACAAAACAGCATCAGCAACAACAGCGCTGTGACAATACTATTGTGTGGCCCATGTGAGGGTATTTGCAAATAGTATTGTGTAATGTTAGTGTAATCCATCTGAAGACACTGTGATCGGGTATTTCTGCCTCTTTCTGCCATTCTACGGTGCCCGTGCTGAAAGTTTGTGTCACCCACCAATATTTATTCAAATCTAAAATAGCACCCAAAGGCACAAATAAAGATTGTTGTTGTCGTATATACCGAACTGAGACATTAATTAAAAGAGACTGACATTGTAGTAAGTAAAACGATTTTAGTTTGTTCGATGACAGTTTTTTATTTCAAGTTAAGACTAGAGTGAAAGTTTTGTAACTATTAATGATTTACTGTTTGCTTTTATATTAGGACGAAAAGCTGCAAAAAGAAACTGAAATTGTTGAAGAACTGGAGCAGTTAGAGAGAAACTACGCTGCCCTTATGAATATAGAGGACTGAACATTGCGTTTATTAAACAAAACCGTACCAAGCGAGAAGCTCAACCCCAAAACTATCTTTTTATATGTTTAAGAACATATGTTGGGGGTTCCAGAGATGTAATTTTAGGGTGATTTCTCCAGCAGCACCTTAAAGATAATTTGCAAAACGTGCGAGATAAACACTAAGGGAGCCGCCATCTTTGCGCCCGCGATCTCATCCGTGACGTCACAACGTCATATTGCAATTTGTTAACGAAGAAATGCAAACTTTTTGCAAAGTTGATTAAAAAGAAAAACGTTTTTTTATTCTATTGGATACTAAATTTTACAAAAAATGCAAGCAATAAAACAGTCTGAACAAGGCAATAGAGCTGGTTCTTTTGATAGTTTGACGTAAGACATCAGTGCAATATGGCGGCCCCCTTGTTATTGACTAGCTCTTTATTTATTATTGCAGAACATGAACAAGCGAATTGCTTTAGAAAGTAAATTTCTTGAATCCCAATTAAATGCAGTAAAACTAATAATAAATCATTTTGGCGTTGAGCTTGCTTTGATTATGCGAGACGCAAAGGTACGACGTGGCTCTGTAGTGGAGACATACACCCCAAGGAAACTTTGGTGCGATATATCCCGCGGTGAGACCCCAGTGCCTCGGGTTTCAAAGACCCGGTAAACATCCGTTTTAGCTGCAACGTTTTGATCAATGCGATCCACTGAATGATACAAAATCTTTTTAAAAACGTGTTTCTAGCTTGAGAAACGGTTAGGAATAATCATTCGTTTAATTTTTGTAATAATATACCATAAACAAGTAAAGGGAGTACAAACAAATTTTTATACCGAATTCCCGGAAAATTAAATTGGGTGATACTGAATTCCCCAAGGTAATCCTGCTGTTAGCCGCTTACGAAGAAAAGACAAATTGACATTTTTTGTCGTAGCAGCTTATATGTTACACAATTTTATCATGTTATGTTGACAAACATGTTCAAAATGTGTTAAAACAATGAGACATTGAAAGAGTAAATGATTTTTAATTTTACGCCAGTTATTTAAATTAAAGACTATGAAACGAACTTTAAAGATATTGTCATGGATAAGAGGATATTCATCAGATAATTAAAAAAATTTAAGCATGCCATGTAATGCAAGTGGCATTTTAATGGACCGTAATTTTATGTAACAAATAATTTTAAGTGATAGACCATTCCGCAAAAGCAAAATCCATCCAAATGAAACTCAAACACAAGTAAAAGAAAATTGTAAATTTTACAAATAGATTCCATGTTTTTGTGCGTCTGTTCAGTAATAGATAATAGATGACGTCAAACTGTGGCAAGAACAAAAAAGTGTCACTGATGTTCTTACTACAGTTTGACGTCCTCTATGATGTATTACTGAACAGACGCGCAAAA
>JAODFW020666427.1:0-11597 GCA_027575235.2 Palythoa mutuki | reverse complement strand
GTGGTCATATCCTTTTTGATACCGTGATCATTCGTCATGTTTTTTTGTTCCTGTGACAGTTGTTGTTTATATGAACGTTGTAGCAATAATAATGTGTCTTGCTTACAAGTGTACAAACTGACAAATTTAATGAGAATGGTTATCCAATCCCCCCATTCATTTTTAGAGCTTTTGACTTTGAGTCTTTACGGTAGTGTAATTCATCTTTATGTTGCTCAACCTTCAGGATTTTGCCAAGGATGGACTGGTAAATATTGTGGGAGGGTGCTGCGGAACAACTCCTGAACACATTCAGTAAGCAATAATTTAGTATTTTAAAGCTTTTGTTTTGCTAAAAATGGTCAAACCAATAATATGGCAACTTTAGACCTGGTGTAAAACATCCAAGTGAGCATTCATTTACAAGAAGAAACAGTCTTAAAAGGTAGATCTAGAAATGACAATTATTTCCATTTGGCGTTTTCACGAAGTTTGGCAAATTTATTGACTTGGAACATGAAATGATTAGCATTATAGAGAGAATGGAGAATTTTTCTTCTTGACTATTTCTTGGGATTCAATATAATTAGAAACGAAATATACCATTTCTTAGTAAATCCGTTATCCCATTATGTCGAAAATTGTTGATAAAGTATGTTACTGTATTTTGTTTGTAGTTCAAGGTATGTCTGTTTAGCTGCTTCAGATAACGTTCGCGTTGATAGTTCTCCCAAACAATAAAATGTGTGACAGATAATTTTATTATCTCTGACGATTGTAAATTATTAGTGAATTAAAATCTAAAAACTAGGGTTTATTCTTTGTCACTGTTCTCCAAGTGAATCATTGTTTTTAACTTTACAACGTTTTGCACTTTCAGGAAAATGTTATAGTTTTGAATTTTGATATCTAAAAAACTTTGTAATTGAAATAAGGTTAACGTTTTCTTTTCGTTTTAAGACAAATCTGTTATTTAACGTTCCGTTGATTTGGGTGTAGTATGAAGTTCAGTAAATGTTTGTTCACAGAGTGATATTTGACTTAAAACCCTCAGAGCAATTGCCGAAGCTGTAAAGCCGTATAAACCCAGACAGCCACCTGAGGACGTGTTTAAAAATGCGATGTCCTTGTCAGGTAACTGTCTTCATTGCCTTTCCAATATTCTGTAGTCCGCCATTTTAAAATTATGCCGTTATGTGCAAAAACTGTTGAGATGAAATAAAATCGTGCAACTTTCCCCACAAAGTTTTGCCAAACAAATGTCTTCTGGTATTCAAAGAAAAGAATGGATGCGTATATGTGTATGCCCTGAAGGGGAAATCAAACTCACTTCTCCCCAGACCTACCACTATGGCATCGTAGCAGTTCTATGATTTATTGTTTAGTGTGCATTTCTTCATTTAAGGAACAGATTCACTGAATAGTGGCGACAATTGGGCCATGATTTTATATGAAAGGAAGGTACTGGTATTATTCAGTGGATGTGAACGTTGTAAAGAGATAAAACACACTAAACAATAAATCCTGAAACTTTTATAATGTTGCCAGGATGGTGGTCCCTAATGTTGCAGTGTTTAGCACGCCTGACTAGAAAAGGGGGAGGCATGGTCTCCAATCCCGCCCAGGGTATAATTATACCAATATATTCAGACGAAATATTATTCTTACGTTTTATACAACTGAGCAACATACATCTATAGATTGTTTTCCCAGTTGTCTTCTTCCAAACTGAAAAAATAATTCGCCCCAAAAACTGATTAGCAGTTTTCAGATGGTATTTGATACTGTTTTTATGGGATTATTAAAGAGTGTTGAAGTCTAACTATTACAGTCTGTACATTAATGACTGGATGTTTTCATTTATGTGTCGGAAACTATTGATTTACTTCTTTTGATTTATAGTGTTAATTAGAGAGTTTAGAATTACTTAAGTAAAAGTTTTAATTAACGTGGAACCTGAAGTCGTTATTTTTGTGACAATGGAACGCTAAATGTTCCGTGACTTGTAGGTTGGCATCACACAAAAAGCTACATGACCAGAAGTTACATTTTATTTGTTTATGTAAGTAGGATGGGCCAAACACATCTTAGTTAGTTGAACCATAGTTTTGCCTTTTTATGAAATCAAACTTACACTGTAAATCTATAAAACCTAGCACAAAATGAAAATAAACCAGAATTTGAATCATAGCTATCAGCATGTGAACTGTAGCGTCTAGAATTCTCAACAAACGATACTCACTGGATTGTTGAAGAAGTACATCATTGTCTTTCAGGTCTGGAAGCAGTGCGCATTACGCCAGACACACTATTTGTGAATATTGGCGAAAGATGCAACGTAGCTGGCTCAAGACGATTTGCAAAACAGATAAAGGAAGGAAGGTTTGAGGTAGGAGTTCTGTGAGAAAACTGAAAATTTTATAGCTAGAAACAGGAACAAAAGCAGAGATAAGGTTTGAAGTACAGTCTCTTTAAAGGCTTCTAATAATATGTATATAAAGAAACCTTGAGAGATTTGAGGTGGGAGTTCTGTGAGAAAACTGGAACTTCAGAGCAAGAAACAGGAACACAAGTAGAGATGAGGTTCGGAGTACGGTCTCTGGAAAGGGCTTCTATTAGTTCATGTAAATTTTGTTCTGAATTATCGCAGGGATTATACAAAGGAGATGGAGTGACCATTGCATTTGAAAGCTGTAGACCTGGGCTCAAATCCAGCTCTAACAACTGGTTGGATTTGTCTTCGATAACCCTGGAGTCTTGAAAATCGACAATGGTTACAAATAACAAACATGTCTGCTTTTGCTAATTGGGGCTCGTAACAGTTTGGCTTAATTGTAGTTTGAGTTATATGATGTTCTAAGATATTAACTGCACGGTATAATTACTCGATAATTTCGATCCAAAATAAAGTAATATAGTGTAATATTTTCAGACATTCTTGTGTCAGTAAAGTCAAAGTTGATGTTGTAAAACAATAAATATAAATTACGGTAAGACTAAGCGTGGGAGTTGTGTGCTGCTTCTGAAAACGCCATGATCAAGAAAAAATGTTCCCAATCTACACGCGTGCTGACGCATGACCTCAGGCAGCCCAGATACAAAATCAATGCAGAGTCACAAGTACAGTCGTTTATATCAGCAAGTGAGATAAAATTAAAATCGTAAATTTTGTGTCAAAATTAGTCAAATTTTATTAAATTGTTTTCAATAAAATTTGACTAACGTTGTTGAGATGTTTTTTCTGGTAGCCGGTTGATCCATTGTAGCCAAGGTCAGCAGAACAGGAAGGAGGGAAACAACACAGCCATCTGAATGGGATTCTAATTCACGTGCTCAGGAATACCAGTCACATGCGCTAGCCACAATACTTTGATCATTATTTTTTTAATAAGACAAAGTTGCTGGAAAAAATATTATTTGACTCTAATAACTGTCTTTCATCACGTATCCCTTGCCTGCGTTCATTCCATTTATAAACCGTGTTGTATTCTCGTGTTATCGCAATGAACCTTGTTGAATTCTTTGTTTGCCTTTTCTTGATTAGTTTACATATTTACCACAAAGCAAGAACTTTGTTAATTATTGCTGTTTACATCAAACAAGATTTTTTAAACAAGAAGATTGAAAACATCGATAATCGTCGCCAAAATAATAAAACCTAAACCATCAAAGACTTACGTTTATTCCCAGAAAACGCAAAGAGCATTTCAGAGAGTATAGTTTGCCCAAATTTCCCGAGTGAGCATCTCCCCAGACCGCACCCTCAGCCTCCTCAATCACCTTCAGCTTCTTCTTCCTTCAGTGCAATTTCTTGATAAAAGATCATTGCCCTTCAGTGCTGTATTATTGTTGGTGTCATTGAAGGTTTTATAATGGAAAAATTGCAGATCTAACCGGGGGTGGTGGAAAGCAAGGACCAACCTTTATATTTTATCTTACGGGCCAAGTAAAAAATCGATTAAAATGCCTGAAAAAACAGGCGCAAAAGGTTCATCAGACTACCAGAAACAACATCACAGCAAGGTTAGTAAATTTTTATATTTACTTCGCTACTGTTTTCATAAAATACTATATTTGAAAGTCCACACTGATTTATGCGTTGGCTACCTGTGACTAAAACCTATCGCCTTTTCATTGAAATGAGTGTTGATCAGCACAAACGACTGTTTTGGATGTGGCTTTAAATTACAGGGAGCACACATGATGTTTTTCAGCCCACAATTCTGAAAGTTAGATAAATGCCTGTGTTATTATTTTTTTAACTTGCGTTTTGTTATTTATATATTTATTTCACAATGTAGGATGCCTTATCAGTTGCAAAGTTGCAAGTGGAAAATGGAGCTCAGATCCTGGACATCAACATGGATGAAGGAATGCTGGACGGGATTGCATGCATGACGAAGTTTGTGAACCTAATCGCATCTGAGCCAGAAATATCAAGGGTAAGTAATGTGCTATGAGCTCTGTAAAGAACGACTATTAGCCATTAGTGTTAGTCTTAGTGTTAGTATTAGTATTAGCATTATTGTGGAACCTTTATGTCGATTTTGTTTTAAGTTTGGTATAATTTTCTTCCGCACGAAAACGGCTGCTATGGAAGTATTTCGACTGTGTATGTACTTCCATAGACTGTGATTGCAATGAATACTTTCCAGCTAGAAAATGAAAACCGGACACATAGGTAAGTCATATTCTTAGAAAGTGTAGAATATATACCATTAGGACATGCATCAATTTTTAAGTACTATGATTAGCAAGCTGTTCGGATAACCAAACAAAAATTCTGTGTATAGTTTCCTACATTTCACACGAAGATCTTTCCAATCAACTTTCTGTATAATTATGTTTAAGAAATAAAAAATGTTTTCCGTGCCTTCCGCATAGTCTGGTGAAAACCGAGGTGAACGTTTGGGAGAATTCAATAACACATCAGTGAGATGTCTCGAGTTTTCACCTTCTCAAGAATTCTCACAAACTTTGCCAAGGTTTTCACCAGCCTATGAAGGTACCGAAACTGACATGTTTTATTTCTTTTATAAAATTTTTGACTATTAAAAGAAAGAGAAAAACGATATACGAAACGAGTATAGTTTTATTGATTTCATGAAACTGCAAACTCTCACAACTTGGTGACAGCAAAACATTATTTTCGCTATGAAAGCACACTTGCCGATTAGTCCGGAAGAAAAAATGTAGTATATGAAATATTTTATTAAATATGTTTATTTCATAACTGGTCACTTTGTTTTTGGGATATTTATATTTAAAAATAAAGTAATGCATAAAAATAAAGTCAAGAAACAAAGTGAGTTGTTAGTATTTTGTGAAGATCAGTCTGAAGTTATGGAGAAAGACGAATTGCAGTTTTAATTTCAATATGTTCTCTTCGTGAAAAGCTCAATCATTTACTTCAAGAATACTGTGGTTTCAAAACGATTCGTGGTTGCAGTCGGAAAATGAAAAGGAGTTAGATGTGTTGTAATGACCAAGTGCTACCACTATAATTTATACAATTTGGCTAGTTCTAAATACCATTCCGGATAGTGATTGACAATAAAGGAATAATAATAAGTAGAAAAAAACGAGTATTTTTATGCAGACAAAAATATTTTGCAACCTTCAAGACAGTCATTCTATTCTGTTACCTTATAACAGTTTTTTTTTGGGGGAGGGGGCTTCATAAATTTAAGTAAAAATATATTCTGTCTTGAATCTCCGTGCAAGCGTAGGCAAATCTTGGGCAAACCTAATCAAGCAATCAAAGAAATTCTACAATTAAGGGGCACGAGGAAGGCCACTATGTGGCCACTTGTTCCTATTTGGAGAGGAGGATAAAACCGCAAGGATTCATAATTTAAATTTCCTTCTCTCAATTAGAATGTACTTCAATTTTCCTTGAACTCATTTAGTCATGTGGCCTTTATGAACAGGTACCATTGTGCATAGATTCTTCCAATTTTGACGTAATTGAAGCTGGACTGAAGTGCACTCAAGGAAAGTGCATTGTAAACAGTATTAGCCTGAAGAACGGAGAACAAGATTTCGTCGAAAAAGCATCTCTCATCAAACGTTACGGAGCTGCCGTTGTTGTCATGGCATTTGATGAAACTGGACAGGTGTGCCTTGTAACCTGTAGTATTGCGATGTTAGTGAAACACTAAACCAAAATTCAAAAGTCAATAATTATATTTAGTAAGGAAATGTTTACTGTGCACATAAAGTACCAATCAGATTTTTAGAGGGAAAAAAGTGACCTCCTCAAATATTGCAGCACGAATCAATCTGTCTAAGGTTGGAAGCAAGGGAATGAGTCAATATGTTAACCCTGATTTTGTGCTAATCAGGTTTTTAACAGCTGAACTTAAAAGATTTTCAACAGGCTTCTCCTCTAGGTCGATTCTGAGCTGTGTACCTAAATATCAAATCAAGCATTATTTTCTTGGCAGAGGAAGAGCCATCTTACAAAATCATGAATGGTTATTTAAACATATTTTGTAATAGTAATTAGTAAATATCTAGCCACTATCTATTGCAAAAGATGTAATTTGATTGCCACCGTACTTACTATCAATCAGGAGATAGATAGTGTCCGTGAATTGTAGACAGCTAATCCAATATGGCGTCCATACTTTTATGAAGACGATTTCTAGCTTCTAATCAACAAGCGGCTTCAGATAAAACAAAAGCAGCAATAAAATATTGTGTAAAATTTCCAGCGGTACGAAAAAATCAACGTGAAGCATTAATTTAACAAGTTTCTGTTTACAGACATTCGACCCCGCGAAAACTGCCACTTCAACATCAGTCTGTCTTTGAACTAAATTAAAATATTCTACTAAAACAATTAAAATACTCGCACTCAACTTCTATCGGCAATTGCCGGCAATTTAGAGCTTGCATTCTAATTATTAATTAGAATAATGGTGGTCCATGATTATGATTATGATGCTGCTTTAGGTTATACAGTAGTTACTACCTTTGGTGTTCCCACTTCTTGCGCAAAGTATGCATTTTGAATGCTGTCTTCCATTTTTTAGGCTGCCGACGTCGAACGGAAAATTGAGATCTGTACCCGTTCATACAATATTTTGGTGAACAAAGTGCACTTTAATCCCAACGAAATAATATTTGATCCGAACATCTTGACGATAGCAACAGGTATGGAAGAACACAGCAATTATGGAAAGTACTTCATCGAGGCGACAAGAATCATAAAGGTAAAGTTTCTTTTTATTTTTGGGAGTTCAACCTAGGCATGTGTTACCAGCAGGCAACACCCAACACCGTGCTCACCACTGCTATTCTAAATACTTTCAAAATTAAGTTTTGGTAGCATTTTTAAATTATTTTATTCAACAAACATTTATTGCAACTTAGCAAATAATAATGATGTTCACTGGTAACCACATAAATTACCATAATATGTTTATAATTTTCTGAATATAATTCACAGAATCAATATTTCCTTGTTATCATCAACATTTGTTTCGAAGGATTTAAAATGAAGCTAATATTGGCATTGTGTTCAATGAACGTTATTGAGGTGATTTGTTA
Organism: Palythoa mutuki; assembly: GCA_027575235.2. NCBI lineage: Eukaryota > Metazoa > Cnidaria > Anthozoa > Zoantharia > Sphenopidae > Palythoa > Palythoa mutuki. The sequence goes on along the minus strand of JAODFW020666427.1, from coordinate 4,064 downwards.
GCGGAAAAAAAATATAATGCCACAACCGGATCAGATCTTTACATGTTTTTTCAAAACTACAGTTATCCAGTTTTAGTATCGCACCGAAAATTTTATCTTTTTGTAAAACCGCTTCTAGAGTACTATAGTGATATACTGTGTAACTGATACTCTGCCTTTATTTTTATTTTACTTTTATCAGCAAACTCTTCCAGGTGCAAGAGTAAGTGGCGGGTTGTCAAACTTCTCATTCTCATTTCGTGGGATGGACGCGATCAGAGAAGCGATGCACAGTGTGTTCCTGTATCATGCAATCAAGGTAACTCGACAACTTGTAAACAGCGAATCTTTTATTTACTTCTTGCTGTAAAAAGATGCATGTGATATGTGTCTACTTGTAATTGTTGTTTTCCTCCAGTTTTAGATAATGATGTTTAAGTTTCTTCTACCAAATCTGAACACAGTTTGCATAGAATAAAGATACATTTAACTACTTATCCTTTATCTTTGTTCTTTGTACCCTTAATCGTAAATAGAATATACATGTAGTGACAATTCTACTGAATATAGTTCCTTTTATAGTTGTTGGTTGCGGTTCTAAAATTGTAAAACGATAATGAAAAATCGAGACAAAACAGAAATGAACTCTCTTAAACACAGATTAACATACCTTTCACACTACTTCTACTACTATAGAGGGGCAAACAAATGGCGGGCACTATCGTTGGCTAGGACTCAGTGACATCCCTTGAAAGCCAATAGTACTATCATGAATCCTTGGCTTCTATCTGACAAATGTTCCTGCAGTCTTGCAAGGTTTTATATTTCACTTACTAAGACTATTCGTGACCGTAAAAATTTCGGAAAAATTTCCCAATGGTTTCAATTGAAGTAGGGCTTTTCGTTTGATCATTTCATAAAACTAATTTTATATCAGTGTAGGGAGTCAATATTCTGCATATTTTCTTTGTTTTCGTGTTAAATCTGACGTTTACGATGCAGAGTCTGAAATAAAAGTCAGACGTCGGATAATTGCCATGATAAGACGTTTGTTTATAGTTTGTCCATCAATGCAGAAAAAACCTATCCTACTGATATGTTAATATAAAATATATATTTCTGGTAAAATTTAGCAATGTCTGATCAAATTTGATTTTAATTGGACATTTTGAATCAGTTTCTACCGTTATTTCAGGCTCTACTGCCGATATCTAGCTTAGCTTAGGGATGTTTTGTAAAAACGGTTTTCAAATTTTCGTGGCATTACGGTATTAAATTTGCCTAACATAGAGCTTTAGGGACCCGATTAACTGGCTGTGGTATCCACTTGGTGATATGGCGTTGTGAAAAATCAAACTGACGTTTTGTTGAAAATTTTTTTTTCTAATTTTACTTTATTCTCGATTAAAATATAGGCCTAGTCAAAACCCTTGTGGATAAAACTCAAGATCTTCAACACTTGGCACGGTTTCATTAAGAAGAATCAATCTCTCACAAATATTTTGAAAAAAAAATTATTTTTTTTAGTGTTATAGAGAAAATTATCCGCTCCAGTGTCACTCACTAAATATCTGATTAACAAGACAGCGACGACAATCACCGAACAAACACTCAATGATAATCATTACTTCAAACTACTATACAAAGATTGGTTTTTGAGTCATACCCAAAGAGACATTGGAAACCTTTCAATAGCCTGATGCATGTTTTATTACCTTTATTTTTATCTTAATTATATTGTTTATTTTTTCTTTATTTTGCACTCGTATTATTCACTTGCATTAAACACTGATGCTGCATGGCAGAGGTTTGTGCCGGAATCATGTCTGTTCCAATGAAATGGAAGTGTGTCGTTTAGTTGTTGAAATTTACCACAAGTGTGCTTTATAATCGTCTGCGAGCAACGTTAAAACCCTTGAGTAAAATAGCCTTATTTTGTTTCAGTCTTACCATACTGTAACTTAAGTAGAAACAAAAAAAAATGGATTTCTGTTATCTTTTGTTTTATCCAATGCAGGCTGGGCTTGACATGGCTATCGTCAACGCAGGAAATCTCCCTGTTTATGACGACATTGAGCCAAAGCTGTTGAAACTTTCAGAAGACCTGTTGTGGAACACGGACCCTGATGCTACTGAAAAGCTTCTTCATTATGCGCAGGTACTTTGAACTCTTTCCCCACAGCCTAATCTTGTCCATAGGCAGGGGGGGGCATTTTGGATCGTGAGGGGGACGCCAGAGCCAAATACCTACTCGTATTTCCCAACTCTTTTCCTGCTTTTTGTGTTCACAGTGAAAAATCTTTTTGAATCTTGTTGGTGTCCAATGTGTCTGTGTAATAATAGAAAATAATTTCCAAGCACGATTCGGGTAAAGCGATTTGTGAACAAAAAATAAAATAAGATAAGATTAAACAATTGTACCAACCAAATTGTAAAATCAAATTGACATCGTCATTAAAAATAGAACTGAAACTCTTTAAAAATATGTGGGTCCGGAAAATTGCAAGACCCGAGAGCTCAATTAGTGAAAACTAGAAGTGTTTGAAAGTCCACTTCTCACTCGTCAGAAACGTGTACAGATAATTTGAAGTTAGGTGAAACGAATTTAATCTAGTTGCCAAACTGACGAGTAAGATTTCTTGGACATGCTAGCTTTAATAACTTTCATATCTGTAGTAAATAAGTAAACTTTGTAACCATGTACCAAATTAGCTAGTTTATTTTGTACTGTTTTTTTCTACCACTTGCCGATTGACTATGACAGTGATAATTACAAAGTGAATGACAATGCTTTAATCAGTAACATAATTACAGAATTTATAACACTGTTAATTAAGGTATACCAACGTTTTGATCCCATTATAACCTTTGAGGCTAACCAAGACAACCAGAAGGGTACATTAATTATCGTAGTTTGGGTGATTGGGAAATGTATCACACACTGAATCCTGGACTAATAGCTTTGTGTGTCACTCTCGTTCATAACTTTGATACCTTTGCGCGCGGCTTTTCTTTCCCATCCTTGCCTAGAACCCTCCTATATCTTATCAGACTTGTTCACTCAGTCGTTAGGGAAAGGAGCAAAGAAACAGGTTGTAAGTGATGAGTGGAGGAATGGGTCAGTGGAGGAAAGATTGGAACACGCCTTGGTCAAAGTGAGTCGTAAGTCTGTGAAAAGACAGACACTAGCAAGATCACTCATATTACGTAATTCACACTGCATCATCCCACACAAGGTTTTACCTTTACAATGTTCAATTGAAAGTTAAATTCTGTACACAAAATCCTACTGTTAACGGATAAACAAATAGTACAAAAAAATTTTGATAGAAAAATAATAATATAACACAAACAAATCTTTTATAAATACAAGTATAAATATTCAATACCGCATTTAGCTTCGCTATTCCAGGGCTCGAAAAATATTTGAATTCCACCTTGCCCGTTGGGCAAGTAACCCCTAAGTTTTGCTTGCCCGGGGCACTTCCCCGCTTGCCCAAGTTTTCAAACTCATTAATAATTCATGAACCCAAGAATTGATTTTAATGTAATAAAACCATCCTCTTAGTGCTGATCACTTTCATGCTTACACCATTACAACTATTGTAATACTCCCACAACTTTTAACCTCGTCATTCCGCTTTTTATGAAGTTGTACGGTTTGTAATAATTAACATGGATAAACACTGTTATAATCACATTGAAGTAGTGTGTGTCCTTCATTGTTAGATACTCTATCACGATTATCATCTTTCCCAATACAATGTCTCGGAGCTTTTTTGATTGACTGCTTTCATACGCCTTGACACCCTTATGCTTTTGTTCAATAATTCTCTATAACCTTGAAGACCCTTGGCGTTTTACGAAAAGGCCTACTTTGAATCGGCTTACAGTTATAAATTAAACAAAGTAAAAAACTCAACAAGTATACAATCTTTTGAACAAGAGCATATGTATTATGGCACAATGAAGTCATTATGTGACCTGTTACACTAATAACAATTTCATATAGTCATAGTCACTTTGCATGCTAATGATGGTTAAGAGAGTTTAAAGGTCTACGTGTCTCTTGGTTTTTGCTCCAC
>JAODFW020665423.1:0-11602 GCA_027575235.2 Palythoa mutuki | reverse complement strand
CAGAGGGGCGGGAAGATCTTTCAATAAGTAATGATCGGAAGGCTTTTGCCGAAACTTTTTGTGGCGGCAAGGCATAACTAGAGATATGCTCGATATGGGTGGGCGATAATAGAGTTTTTCTCCAGCAAGTTGGAATAGCATCAATTACACTGTTGTATGTTAAAAAATTAGTTTTGATGTTTTGGAATTTTTCACGGAACTTATTAAAGGTAAGGAATTTGTTGTTTTCATCAAGGAGGTCTGCTATTTGATTTACCCCACTTTTATGCCAAGAATTAAAGAAGAAGGATTTGTCATCAATTGTAATAAATTGGTTGTTCCAAATTAATTCCTTTTTAATGTCATTTGCTTCTTTTGGTTCATGTGACTGAAGTGTTTGCCAAGTTTCTAAAACATCCTTATAAAATTGTGCAAGATCTAGTCTTAATAAATTTTTGAAATTGTAATTACACTGTAAAATTAATGTTCCTCCAACCGCCTTAGTGGATTGAAGGAAAGCGGACTTCCAATTGGAGTTATCTGGACTATCAGCTAAGCGTTTAACCCAGGCAGCCCTCAAAGATTTCTCTAACATCTCGAAGTTTACCATATTCAGTCCACCTTTACAAAGGGGACGGATTAGTGTGTTTCGTTTTATTTTATCTGGTTTATAATTCCAAATGAATTTAAAAATCCTTTCGTTTACTTTTTTTGCAAAATCTTTTGGTGGCGTGAGAACGGAAGAATTGTACACAAGTTTGGAGATCGCGAGGGTTTTTACTACATTTATTCTGCCTATTAGGGATAGGCTTCTGATTGACCATAAGTTGAGTACATTTTCTAGCTTATTCAATTTATCGTAAAAATTCAGTTTTTCACAAAAGTCTTTACGGCAAGAGAAGGCAATACCCAGTGCAATAACATAGTGTTCTGGCCAATTAATATCAAAGGACGCATAATTCACATTATTCTTTTCTGAACCAAGCCTTAATCCTTCGCACTTTGACTTATTTATTTTTAAACCAGAGCAGGCGCTAAATTCCTCTAACAAATTAAATAACTCGTGTGCCGAAGCTTCGTCACGCAGAAATGTTGTGGTGTCATCTGCGTATAATGAAAGCTTTATTTCGTTGTCGCCTAGCCTCAGTCCTTTAATCTTGTCGTTTTTACGAATTGAATGCGCTAAGGGTTCAAGTGCAAGGGCAAACAGAAGTCCGGACAAAGGGCATCCTTGTCGTACTCCTCGATGTAGGCGAAAAAATCCAGTAGTATATCCATTATTAATAACACAACTAGAAATGTTTTTGTAAAAAGTACAGAACCATTTTTTCAACATTGGGCCGAAATTCATTTTATCTAAAACAGCTTGGATGTAAGTCCACTCCACTGTATCAAAAGCTTTTTCATAGTCTAAAAAAATAATGATACCCGGGTTTCCTACTTTTTCATAATAGTCGATGATATCCGAAATTAATCGTACATTTTCTCCGATATACCTGCCTCTAACATAGCCAGTTTGATCATTTGCAATTAAAATGGGCAAAACTTTTTCAAGTCTTTTGGCAATGCACTTAGTAGCTATTTTATAGTCCATGTTGAGTAAGGAGATAGGTCTCCAATTACCCAAGATGGATCTTTCTTTCTTTTTTTTAGGAATTAAGGATATTATTCCTTGTCTTTGTGTAATCGACAATTCGCCTTTCAGGAAAGCGTCATTTAAGCATTCTATGAGCGGTTTTTTGATATCATGCCAAAAGGTTTTATAGAATTCGGCAGTGATTCCATCAGAGCCTGGAGTTTTATTGTTTGGAAAGCATTTTATTGCTATCCAAGCTTCGTCCTCCGTCAGCAGCCCTTCACACATTTCTTGTTGTTCGTTAGATAAACTCTGAAAGCCACCTGAATCAAAGAACTTAGGGTTGATAACATTGGTCTGATTGGAAGAATATAATTTCGAGTAGTAATTTTTGATTTCATCTAATATTTCTTGGGGATCGTCAACTGTAGAGTTTGGTGTTGTCTTTAAGTGAGTAATGTGGTTTTTGTTGTGGTTGCGTTTCTCGAGATGAAAAAAGTATTTTGAGTTTTTTTCACCAAGTTCATACCATCTGGTTCTGCTTCGCACTATCGAGCCTTTGGTTTTTTCTTCTGCTATTTTATCAAGCTTAGCATTTACAATTTTACTTTTATTCAAAATTTCATGATCATCAGGACTTTGGTCGCATTGTTTTTTTAAGTTATTTAATTCGCGTAAAAGGTCAAGCTCTTTTTGTCTTTTCTTTTTTGCAATTCTTTTAGAGAAGCGTATGGAGAATGTGCGAATTTCCATTTTTATCATTTCCCAAAATAACCTTTTGTCTTTAATTTCTTTGTGTTTTTCCGCTGCGTATTTGATGTAAAATCTTAGTTTGATTACGAACTCTTCATTTTCTAACAAGGAGCTATTTAGCTTCCAAAAACCGGGGCCACGTTTTCTTTGATCAAACTCTGCTATGTTAATTGTAACTGCTTCATGGTCTGTATCTTTTTGATAATATGCTGTTATGTCTGATTTTTCAACTTGTGAGCTTAGGCGTTGCGAAATTAACCAATAATCTAGTCGACATTTTATCTTCCCCGAGGGATTACTCCAAGTATATCGCCTACAATCAGGGTGTTGCAGTCTCCAGATATCGATTAATGTGAAATTGTTACAGACTTCATTAATGGCCCGGATAGTATTAGATTTCGCACTGTTGTCCCTCTCTCCAAATTTATCAAGATCGCTAATGGGGCAATTAAAATCGCCGCCAATCACGAAGTTTTCAACGGCGAACTCACGTAGTTTGTCTTGTAAGCTATTTAGAAAATACACTTGCTGCGATTGGATATTTGGTAAATATAAATTTACAAAGCAGAAAGAACTGTTTTCTATTAGTGCTTGAGTGATGATAAAACGACCATTACAATCTACAATAGTTTTTTGAAATTCAACATCTACACTTGGATTAAACAGAGTCATAACACCTTTGCTATGATTTGAGCCGTGAGCATATAAAACCTTGCCGCCCCATTCATTTCGCCAGACATCTTCCAACCCCTTACTGCAATACGTCTCTTGTAAATATACAACATCGAATTTATTATTGTGTAAGTACCGAAACAGTTTTCTACGTTTAATCGCCTTATTTATACCCCTTATATTTAATGAAATGCATTTAAGAGTCATGATGCATATGATGTATTGAGACAAAAATCCCTCTCGCAGTCACGCTTAACACACAAATACAAACATCACACACAAATAAATTAAGTAAAACAAAAGAAAGTATACAACAAAAACAAGTACGTCCACAACAAAAAATAATAATTAAGACAAAAAGTTTTGAAAAAAGCACTCCTCCGGGGATTTTGGTGTGCTATTTCAAACAATGCGAAAATAGGCTCTTTTGCTTTACGAACTTGCATGTAATTAGTAAATACGGTTGCATTTTTAAGATAAAGTTTTACGACTGGTGCAGACATTTACCGACATATTTTGCTTGATTTATGAAAAAGAGTTGATATAATTACTTCAACAAGAGATAAGAATAAGTAAAAAGATAAATAAAAAAAAATTGTAAGCTAGTTGGAAGAAAACAAAATAGTTTTGAGAAAGATAAAGATATAATAAGTATATACACATACATATCCATATGGACTAGATTACCTTTAAATTTTCCACGCAGCGTTTTCAACTCATTTAAGATAATCGGGAATATTTTTGATAGTATATTTCTGGTTATTAATGATAAGAGTTCTGTCGATAACCCTTGCGTCCGTAAGTCCTCTGTCTTTCCTAGCCTTGAGCATTGCCTTGATTAGAACGCTTCTTTCCTTTTGGATAGCTTGAGCATAGTCGAGTGTTATATACGCATCTTTGTAAACGGCAGAGTGTTTTAACTTCGTTTTCGCTTTCAAGACGTTGTCACGATCTTCGCGACAAGCAAAACGAGCAATAATCGGTCGTGTTCTACCTTGTGTTTTTTTCCCTACCCGATGTACCGCGTGGAACCTGATGCATGTTGTATCTACTTCAAGATCCCTGTCAATAATATCATACACTAGGGCTTTGCAATCCTCTCGTTCCACTTCTGGAATATTATTAAATCTTAAGTTTTCGCGCCTAGTATATTGCTCCAGATTCGTATTCTTTTCTTCTTCTTCCTTCAATCTCTTTGCCAACTCCTCCATTTTCTCATTGAACTCTTCTGTTTGTTTTTGTAGATTTTCTATTTTCTTTTCGTTGTTATTAACATCTTCTCTCAATTCTTGAACATCAGCTTGTGTAAACTCAACACTATGTTCAATTGCCTTAATTTTTTCCTTTAGAATCGCCATGTCCGACTTCAATTCATATCTTAAAATATCCATGTCAGAATGTATTTTTGACATCCCTTCTCCTACTTCCTTTCTTAACAGTTCGATTGAATCTCTTAACATTTTGAAATTATCGTACACTTCTAGCTCTTCTGTTGTCGATTCCTCTGCCATGTGGCCGGTTTTTTGAACTTTTTCTTGCAGCCCTGAGCCAGAGCTACTACTATTTCCACGGGATCTTTTTTTCCGACGGCCACCAGCCATAAAGCAGATGCTAAAATGTCCTTAATGCATTTCTAACCAACAAAATAAGCCTATTTTCTCAGAGCCAAATTACTCACGTCTGTTCGCCATGACAGTCGCCCCAGTCCACTACTACTACTACTACCACTACTCTACAACTACTGCAACTGATAATACCACTACTACGACCACTACTACTATTACTAGTACTACTACTATTACTACTACTACTAGTACCACTTCTACGACTACTACGACTATACTACTACTACTACTAATAATAATAACAATAATAATAATGATAATGATAATGATAACAGTAGTAGTAGCAGTAGTAATAATAAATAATAATAATAATAATAACGATAATAATAATAATAATAACAATAACAATAATAATATTCATATTAATATTAATAATAATAACACTAAAACTCTTACTTCCAGCTACTGTGAGTGCTATAACCCCGCCTTACGACCACTTTTTCGAGTTAATACAACCACTCAAGCTCAGATACAAACTCAACCAGTGAAATAACCATCCAGAAACTATGAAAGTGCCTGTTTCATGTTAAATCCAAATTATTAGCATGAAAACGTTTATTAAGTGAATGTCTATTATTTCAAAAGAAAGGACAAGTGCACTTGGCAAGCTAAATGCTAAGTTAAATCTTTTTACGAGCCTAAGTGGCCCTTGGAGCCCATGTGCTTATCGCCGGTTTCTGTAGTGTTAAGCGGATGAGAGTCATTGACTCCCCCTGGATGGGACACTAACCCATCGTAGGTAAGCCCCCAGCAGAAGCTGATACTCATTTTACCGACCTCGGGAGGATGGAAAGCTGAGTCAACATTGGCGGTAAAGAAGGTCACACAAATGTTCAACACTGGGCTGCGCCGAGGTTTGAACCCGGGACCTTGTGATTAGAAGGAAGAGATCTTAACACTGCGCCAACCACACCGCACTTGACAAACAAACATACAATCCATGAAATATGACCCTATCTCTTTGGCCCCTTGGTGATCGTGCCAATGGGGTTCCACTGTATTATTATAATATAGATATACTTTGACCAACTGACCTTAAGCATGAGTGTGGAAGTGGGATGCACAACAGGCTCTCGGTACTCAAACCTACTGTTGTATTCGGGATTGTAAACATCTGAATCCAAAGCGGCCGGCACGTCGATTTCCGGACCAAACCTTGAACAAAAACAGCTGTTAGATCATTGTCAAAGGAAGCACTTCTAAAAAAATAGGTCAACTTACTTTCCATACCCTTTGTCCATAACTCTACCAGCAACCTGCAAGTGAAAAGAGTGATTCTAGAGTAGAACACTAATAGGTATAAAGGATTAAATGCTGACTGAAAATCGAAAATCCTTCGTTAGGTAAAAACATTAACAGGCTCTTTCTTCTTTTTTAAACTTCGATATTCAGTACGCCATTTCACTATTTGCGGTTCCTCATTTTTAACATTTGTGAATGTGCCGATTGGGATAGATACTGTTAAAGTTAAAGACCTCTTTCCTTTTTCTAAACGTGTGACGCTTGCGGGATGTGGCTTTGGAAGATAAAATAACAAGTTTAGCACAAGCGTGCCAGTGGTAACTTACAGCCACTACACTGGGCACTATGGCCACATGGGTAGCGGGCTTTACCCCTTTATCTACCCTTAATATTATGTGGTCATAGTGCCCAATATAGTAGCTAAAGGTTACCACTGGTACGCATGTGCTGAACTTATGATTTCATCTTTCAAAGCCACATCCAACAAGCGTACACTTTTTAAAGTGAATTAAAATTCACTTTAATTTATATTCTCGGAGAACCTGAGCCTGGTTGTGAGGAGACCTAATAAGTTTCCTTCCTTTCTCGAATTACAAAACATCTTTACAATAAAGTAAGCGGCACACTGGTCCAAAACATCGCAGCGCTAATTCCGACGGAAAGTATTTATCGCATGTGGTTGTTCTCAGCACAACGGGCTCTGTTAACGACGAAAATTAGCCTGCAATACAGGCTCACTTGTTTTAGCCGCCATGATTGGCACCAGTTTATCTCGTCATCGTTTTTAGACTCAGAGAATGAAAATAAGCAACAAATTTTGTTACCTCTTGCTTCTCCGTTGCAATCGGAGACGTCAAAGGGCAGCAAAGAGGAATATAAGACGTTATTAGGGTTGTTAGTACGAAATTCCAGGTTTTCAAGGAGTGCTCAGATTAGCACCTGCCTTTGATTCGTTTGAAGGATTCTCAAGCAGTTGTTAACTAAGAGTGTTAAAACATGCCTCAAAATGCCTCCCCCATCATCTTTAAGTAGAAATAAAATGATTTAACAGAAAAAGACAGATAAATTCGCTTGTTCAACAATAACCAAACGAAAAAAAACTAATTATAACATAATTGTTTTCAACAATGCAAGTTGATATTATTTCCTGACAGTATGAAAATTCAAGGACTTGAAGGACTTTTCAAGGAGTTTTAGCAGAAATTCATATTTTCTTGGCTTTTCAAGCGCCCTTGAAAACTGAAACTAAATTCCAGGAGTATTCAAGGAGTTCAAGGAGTAGCACGAACCTTGTTTACATTATTGTCTAGAAACACAAGCGATGCTGTTTTATTCCCTTAATTCATTTTAATTATAATTCTATTCTTGACCTCATTACGAATACCACTATCAATAACTCCAATGAAGAGCTAACGCTGATACGAATTTCAATACAAATACGATCTTTTTTTAGTTAGATTTAACAGAGATGTTAGACACTGCTGCCTTCGCCAGTGTTTATTGGAAGTATGCAGGAATTATTGTACAAAATAAAGAGAAGTAAACTATAAAAATTGAAATACCATTTAATTCAATACTAAATATAAAATATTCTACAACACTGTTCCCATGTGGCATTTGTAGACAGAACAATATTTTTTGTTGTATTACCTCAAGCAAAACTACCATGCTTCTTTATTGCACATAAGCAGGATGGATTATATTTCCCCCATTGTATGTAGACAAAGGCTACGACTGTTGTTATAAAAAATGCTTACTGCGACAACTGTATGTGTGATTTAGCTAGATGTTGAGCTCTGTGTATGAATACTTGGTAAGTAACGCTAGCTCTATAAATTTAAGCACAGTTCACATCAGGGACTGGTCATTTATGAAAGGGATGGGGGGGGGGAGGCTAGGGTTCATACTTTTTTGTGCACCTGGAAATGGTTTCAGGTGCACAAAAAGGTATATGTGCACCTGAAAATGGGATTCTACATAAAATTCTGCGACCCTTTCTGAGGAGGTCTTTGTGTATTCCAATTTCCTTTCTACAAAAGGAAACGGCACTGAAGGAATCAACAAGTCAAATTTATTGTCAAAATGATGGCATAAAAAACCAACACAAACTTCAAACATGATGTGTAGCAGTTCTTCCACATTGGAGAAATAGTATATATAAATTATTACTATGTATCACTGTCATTCTGATTCTGTCACTGGTTTAACCCTTTCAGCCCAGAGCAATTTATCAACATCTAACTTCTCCTTACACAACTCATACAAAACAATATAACTGGCAATGAGAAATATGAAATTGATCAAGTGGAATAAACTGTAGAAGATGAAAAGAAAAATTCTCCCAAACAGCTTATACAGAAAGTATGGAGCTCAGTTGGGAGAATTTACCAACACGTCATTTGTTGTGCTTGGGGCTTAAAGGTTTAAGAGCTGATAGAAGGTTACACTATGTGCCATTTGCTTTGAGTAGTTCAGTGAATACATTTGAGTTGTCTGATAAATGTTTCAGTGAATGAGGGCGAATCAAATCATTTCATGTGCATACTCACGGGGGGCCACATTATGTTATGCAGCATCAACAAAAGGGCCACAGGAAATTATGTTGAGGAAAAAAAAATGCACCAGCCCATGCCCTCCTCTAATAAATGACCAGTCTCTTAATGCAAAATCTGTGCATTTTTAAACAAACTAATTTTTAACAATGTATTCTAAAAAAAATTGCATCTGGTAGCAGAGAGAATTTTCGATTTTGCTTTCAAAGTAAGTGAACTTTACACGATGCTTTACATTTTGTTTCATCCAGTTTTCTGATTTTACGTTTTATAAAGTCACTTGTCGCTTGTGGTGCAACTTAGTGATACAAAATCCAGGCTTATACAACTGCTATTTTGTATGAAATACTCTAGGTTAAAATGCAATGTCTATTTACTGGTTATCGACAAAGAAAAGTTAGGACTCAAAAATAAAATTCAGGACCCCAAATCAGTAACACTAAGGGGTCCAAGGACTCATTGTAAAAATATCTAATGCTATCATTGTTGAAGTGTTTCCATTGTTCATATCAATTGTCAAGCTATTTGATGAATGTTTCTTGACTCACATTGGTACACCCTCTTCTGCTACTGGTCCACGGTGTACACCTTCTTCTGCGATTGGTCCATGGGGTACAGCTTCAGGTTGTACAAAACAATACTTTTCTGCTAAATCCGTTCTTAACACAATTATATGTCGTAACCCTGTATTTAACTCGGTGTAAGTTGCTTCACCACCCCTTCCTTGATGCCATATCAACAACATCTTGTATGCTTTATCAAGAAGTAGCCTATTTTCTGCATCAACAGTGTCAATTTCAGGTTCTGGCATCCTAAGAGCTCTCCCAAGGTTTTTCCACTTTGTCCCAATATCACGGGCAAGATTAAGTAATTCTTCAGTTGTTGGATTTCCTTCCTTTAATGCCATTACACTGAAAAAATAGATTTAAACATACCTGTCAACTTTTGAGAATAAAAATGCGTAAAAGTTTTCACTGGACTTGTTAGTTTATATAGATAAACATCTCAATTGGCAACCACAGATACAACATATAAATAATAAATTAGCTAAAAATTTAGGAATTCTTTCAAAACTAAGATATTACATAGATCTGAATATACTGAAACAAATTTATTATGCTTTAATATATCCCTATTTGAGTTACGGTATTCTTGCTTGGGGCTGTGCCAGTAAAACCAGATTAGATTGTCTTCGTGTTAAGCATAATAAATGTCTTCGCACCATCTTCTTTGTACATCCTAGAGAGAGTGCTGCTCCCTATTTCAAACTCCTAACAATCCTTAAATTAGATAGTATATATAAATTAAAAATATGTTGCTTTATACATAGAATGAGAAATGAGACTGATAGCATTCCAGATATTTTCCTTGATATCCTGACTCCAGCATCGCGTATACATAATCATAATACAAGATTTGTCAGTAATCTGAATTATTTTAGGCCGAGAGTATCCACCAACTTAGGTAAGACGTCCTTTAAATTCTCCGCTCCAAAAATCTGGGAGACTGTACCACCTGGTCTCAAGTGTCTGCCATATCATAAGTTTAAGAATGAATGGAAGTCCTGTCTTCTAACCAACCAAATCTGAACTTGCTTTAAATATTCTATCAATGTTCAATCACTTGGTATGTTCTATCACTGTTCCATATTATTTGTCAAATGAGATTTTTATTCCTCACTTTAATGCTGCCAATTATTTCAACATGACGGTGTCCAACGAGAAAGCTTTTGCTACTTTGGACACCGTACACAAAATAATGAACTTAATGTGTTTTAGTTAATTATTATTTGTCAGCTGTTTTATTCTCCTACCACGTACATTTATGTAAATATCTTATATAGTGTGAATAAAGAATGGAATTGAATTGAATTGAATTGAATTGAATTGAATTTCTAAATCAAACAAAGTTGTTAGAGTGATTTTCGTTTTTTGGCGTCGGTCGGTTATGGGTTTTTTCCCTGTAAGTCACTGAAAATATTACAAGAGAGTCGTAGCTACAGCTGTAACTGGTATTTTCCTTCAGGTATTAGGTCTCTCGGAAATCCACTTAACATTTTAAGTTTTTATGAAAACAAATACAGAAAGGTTCACTCAATTCTGTAGGGCAGTACGTATACACCCAACGCGTCTCCTCTTAGTACGGAACTGCACTTCCATTTGTTTCAATTAAAAGAGACAGATTTTATGATTGTTATTGCATTTTACCGGATTTATTCAAGTTAAGATTTTAAAACTTGGTGTTTCAGTGTTCCTTTGATGAAAGAACTCGACGATATAATGCTTGCGAAACTTGCAGACGTTCTTGAAGAGGTGAGTAAGTGTTTGATGTCCACTCTCGTGACTTTGGCTTTCCCTCTGGCAGGCTTTAAGTTATGGAAGAATTTTTAAAAGAAAATATAAATAATTTGAAACTGTTAATATACGTTTTCTTTACGCGAAATATATTGTTATAGGTCTGTTGTTATAGGTTCTGAGGCCCTATGCAGCAAGAAGTCACCTGGCACAATAGACGCCATACTAAAACAAAGAAAAGTCACGCTTTTCTTGTTAATTGTGTTTTGTCTTGGAGTAAAGCACATTCTTTTGCATCCCAATACGGCGTATTTTGTACCACGTGACCTCTTGCCACAAAGGACCTGTGAAACAATTTTTAAATAAGGCCCATTGGTCAGAATCATGCGAGCACGTGATATTCGCCGCAAGGCAAATATCTGCAAATATTTCAGTTACTCAAAAGAGCAACTCAGTTGTTCTATTTTAGGTTGAAATTGATTGGAAATGACTGAGAATTCAACCTCTTGGTTTGGCCGGGCCACATCAAAAGAAAAGAAGACAGAACTCGTAAATAATTCAGTGCCTCGAAGCTTTTAATGTTTAAATGGGGCCAGCTGTTCTCTGGGCGAGAAGATTATTTCAAATCATTCAATAGATAAACCTCCTCTATGCTATTTTCGTATCGGGATATCGATATAAAGGCCTTAGGCTGAAAAGTTGCCCTTCATTTTCACATATTTGTTGTTCCTAAGTGTTCACTTTACTTATAAATTTTAAGCTCGGGTTCGTAAAAGTATTTAGGTTTTTTGTCCACATTCAAATTAGCCTTACTAAACTCGTTTGGAGTTAAATATTCTTTTGAAAGTTTAACACAAGGACGAGGCTAGTAGGGCTAATTTGAATGTAGACAAAAGAATATTAAAATCG
>JAODFW020664418.1:0-11607 GCA_027575235.2 Palythoa mutuki | reverse complement strand
GATAGAGGGTCGAGAGACTGGACCTACGGTTTAACGTCCTTATCCGAGAAGACGCGAAGGTCTAACCATTTGCAGATTTTAGAGCAAAGGCAGCACCTTCTCCTCAGTTATTTTAAGACCCTGAGTGAGGGTCTGGCCAGGAATCGAACCCCGGCCTCCCACACAGCAGACTGGCACCTTACCAACTAGGCTAAACAGGCCATCATCTTCATCATCATCTTCGTCATCATCTTCATCATCATCTTCATCATAATCATCATTACTATCATCATCTTCATTATCATCATCATCTTCATTATCATCATCATCTTCATTATCATCATCATCATTATCATCATCATCATTACTATCATCATCATCATTATCATCATTACTATCATCATCTTCATTATCATCATAATCATCAATGATTTACAGTATAATACTTGGAAAACAGTTACTTTCCTGGCGTTTTCCAGGGCCTTTAAATTACTTAAAGGTAAAGGTAAAGGTTGAGATAAAGGTAATGGTATAGGTAAAGGTAGAAGTAATGGTTGAGGTAAAGGTAAGGTAATGATAAAGGCAGAGGTAAAGACAAAGTTGATGCGAAAGGTAATGGTAGAGGTAAAGGTGATGGCAAAGGTATTGGTAAATGTAAAGGTAATGATGGTGGAGGTAAAGGTAAAAGTCCACTTATTTAATGTTGGTAAATTTGACAATTCTGAGAGCTGGTATTACTTGAAACTAATAGTTCATCCTTCATCCCCCTCCCTAAGTCTGCAAATGCTCCATACTGCAGGTATGTAAAGCCACAGTTAGCAAAGTGGACTTGACAATCTTTACAATGACTTAAAAACTGCGTTGTTTCATTTTGGGTGGAAATTCACGTTTATGATCTTTTGTTTTTCGTGTGCTGCGTCATTAGAAGAGCTTACCATTTCATCATCTACAATTCCAAGCCTTTTGTAATTTGTGCATCTAGCCAAGGCCATAAAAATGGGAAAAGAAGGAAAAAATGTCCTATAACAAAGAAAGTCGCGTTGAAGCTAAAGGTCCACAGATCAAAGGTCCACAGAGGTTTTAAGGAATCTTGCGCTCTCAAGGCTACACATTAATCAGATATTTGTGTGTGTTTAGATCTGTATACATGTGTAATATATGTATATATATGATTTAAGAACTTAAATTAGGGCTGATCTGCCTCGACTACTTTCACTATTTGCAGATCAGCCAGAATATCATATTAATAATAGAAAACAACAGAACAATAAAACTTGAAACTTGTTGTGGCTGCACAAGCTCCAAACTACTGTCAGTAGCTTCTGTTGCAACTTGCCATCGCTCTGTCAATAGTTGTCGGAGGGCTATACTGAAAGTGCACTATAGCGAGTCTGTGACACAGCCAAGCTCCAAACTTACCCTTTTTCGTTGAGTGAATTTTCTAACTGATTCTTTTCATCATCGTTCAGTTTTCCTAAACTTTCCATAACCACTTTGGCTTCTTTTTTAAACGCTTTGCCAATAGCAGCTTTATCAGCTACAATATCCACAACATCTACTTTTACCTTTAAACTAATTAAGGTCCACAAACAATTTTATCATAAAAATAGGCACAAATTACAAAGTTAGGATATAATACAATCAACTTTGAAACTTCATTTGCAAACTTTAAATTGGAAAGAAAGTTTTCCACAAGTTCATTTACTCAAAGAAATTTTGAGTCACCGTTTTTCTTTGCAAGTTTATCAAAGCGACTTACTGGGAGGCAAGTAGGAGATGTGCTATGTCTGTATCATGTTGCACGAGCAATAATTGAAATATTCAGCTCTCAATTGTGGCTATACTGTTAATTCATTGAACTAAATAAAAAACAACTACTTTCACATGC
This sequence comes from Palythoa mutuki, assembly GCA_027575235.2. NCBI lineage: Eukaryota > Metazoa > Cnidaria > Anthozoa > Zoantharia > Sphenopidae > Palythoa > Palythoa mutuki. Next base: position 9,740 of record JAODFW020664418.1, on the reverse strand, counting down.
AAACCACACAAAAGATACAGGTTCTGGTAGGTCAACCTGTGCTACTAGTTGCACTCCCGTGGCCTTTGAGTGAACACCAAGATCAAAACATGCTCTATCAGCACATCCCACGCACTCCACCCAGCCCTGTGAAAACAATAAAATATTGCATCTGTTGTTTGTTGCTGCTTAATTGAAACAACTAAACAAAACAATGTTTCTATAGACCTTAAATGCAAAAATAGCGGCGATTTTAATATTCTTTTGTCTACATTCAAGTTAGCCCTACTAGCATTGTCCTTGTGTTAAACTTTCAAAATAATATTATTTTACTTTAAACGTGGTTAGTAGGGCTAATTTAAATGTAGACAAAATAATATTAAAATCGCCGTCATTTTTGCATAAGGTCTATATAATTACAAAGAGTGCCTGAAAAGACACTTCAAGGCTCTCAAATATCCAAATTTCCCACACCCTCAGACCTCCCAAGAGGCTCACATCTGTGGTGCCTGTATAACTTTCTTTCTATTATCATTAAACATGTTCCGATCTCAGTTTGTACGTGAACTGGGGACTCTGTATCAATACACAGTAATTATGTATAAACATTCAGTTAAGATATTTACTTTTTAGTTCAGAGAGAGAAACTCTGATATGTCTAAGAGGAAATGTTATCAGAACAAATGCTGGAAAAAATCAGACGCCCTGAGCGGGAATCGAACCCATGACTCACCGATTTCATGACTGGTGCTCTACCAGCCTTGGTAGCTCAGAAATGTGTCGTATCTCTATTATCTACTTTTTAGTTTACCAATAAGGCCAACGTCATAACATCCTTCCTCTGTTGATGTACACTGAAGAACATACAAGAACACTTACATAGGATGTCTTCAGCTCACAGTCCCAACAGTCACATGCATAATGGGCCATCTCATTGAACATATGCTGGCGAAAGCGCAGCTTTTTAGGATTGATACCGATTTTAATGAGGAACAGATATATCCGTCCAAGGAAATAGCCATAGGTTTCGCTTGTGATAAAGTTCTGGAAGAAGAATGAAATTGCATCTAAGCTGGGATGATGTACAACATAAATGTTGAAATTGCTATAGACATACAGCATGCTGATAACAAGGATTTCAAAGCTGGAAGAGCTCATTGCATGAACATATTTTATGGCAGAAAAAAGGTAAATTGAAAGTAAGTTAACCTTTATTGCTTTTGTAGTGACTAGTTTTGTATTTTCGACACGCAAAGAAATCAGTACAGTACAAACTATCTCAATTCTCTCTACAAAAGTGAGCTCGATAATTTCTTTACCTTCTATCTGGTAATTTGATGGCTACAATATTCAAATCTTCTCAACTGTCCCTTCAAGAGCGAGTTCGATTATTCCTCTACCTTCTTGCTGGTATAGTGACGGCTACAATGTACAAAACAACTCAATTGCCCCTTCAAGAGAAAACTCAATTATCTCTCTGCCTTCTTTCTGGTAATTTGGTGGTTAAAATGTACAAACCTTCTTAACTGCCTCTTCAAGACTGAGCTCAATAATATTTCTACCTTCTAACTAGTAGTTTGATGTCTTCAATGTACATAACTTCTCAATTGCTTCACCAAGAGTGAGCTCAATACTCTCTATCTTCGAACTAGTAGCAAGTTTGATGTCTACAACGTACGTTATTGTTCTTGTCATTGTCATAACTTCTCAACTGCCTCTTCAAGGCTACCTTCTAACTAGTAGTTTGATGTCTACAATGTACAACTCTTCTAAATGCCTCTCCAAGAATGACCTCCATCATCTCTCTACCTTCTGGCTGGTAATTTGATGGCTACAATGTACAAACTTTCTCAATTGTCCTTTCAAGAGTCACCTCAATCACCTCTCTACCTTCTAGCTGGTAATTTGATGGCTACAACGAACAAACTTTCTAAATTGCCTTTTCACTTGCTGGAACTTTAATATGCCCTTTCAAGACTCGCCTCGATCATCTCTCTACCTCCACTAGCTCCACACCACTCACTCTCCTCCATTACATCCACTAACTCAACACCAGCCACTATTCCCCCTCTTACTTCCACCCACTCCCCACCTGCGACCATTCCACCTCCTCCCTTACCTCCACCCTATTTCCTCTTGCCACCACTGCCCCTCCTCCATTACTTCCACTCATTCCCCACCTGCGACCACTCCACCTTCTCCATTACCTCCACTCACTCCCCTCCTGCCACTACTGCCCCTCCTCCCTTACCTCCACTCACTCCCCACCTGCAACCACTCCCCCTACTCCCTTACCTCCACTCGCTCCTCTCCTACGACCACTGCCCCTCCTCCATTACTTCCACTCATTCCCCACCTGCCACCACTCCTCCTCCTTCCTTACCTCCACTCACTCTCCACCTGCCACCACTCCCCCTCCTCCCTTACCTCCACTCGCTCCTCTCCTACCACCACTGCCCCTCCTCCATTACTTCCACTCATTCCCCATCTGCTACCAATCCTCTTCCTCCATTACCTCAATGTTTGGTAAGTTAGCTCCCAATATTTCTTGATGCTTTGATGCTTAATCCTTAAAATAACGTGTTTCAAAAAAAGAGTAATTTGTTTGATAAATTTCACAAATTTAACTACCTCAGTTTGCGGAAGTTCGTAAAACATAATATTAAATCTAGAAAAATTGAAATGTTATATTATATGTATAAACCCCCGCTTCACTATTTTTTGGGGAGTTAGTAGACGCCATTTACGCCTGCGACCTCTGAGTTGAGATTTGTCTATCTGAATCTGGCTTTGAGTGTTTTTCTCCGGTGACTCCGGTTTTTGTCTCTCGTCGATATATGCTTTATATGCTTTTGGTTTGCCGTTGTCGAGCTGCATTACCTTTGTACTTGAAGGCCGCCGGCCCGTGATAAGCGCAACCCATTCTTTCTCTTTCTTTCTGCATGTGTCCTCACCGCGGTCAAAGAGTTTTACTTAAAGCCATGTTTGCCGCTAATTTAAGAATACTACCACGTAATAAAGAGCAGAATTTGATTACCTCCTTAAGGTCAAACGCCGTATTGTGATGGTTGGCACTCAAGAGAGGTTTGCAAAAGGTAAAAGTTTTAACGACCCCGCCAAAGGACGCCCAGAAAACAACTGCAACGCCACAGAGCGCCATCTACTCTGGGCTGTAAACCGTGTGACCTATAGATGGGAGAATACGCCAGTCGCTCACATGGTGTATTACGACATACGCCCGGAGATACTCACAGAGAGAAGAGGTTACTTTAAGGTTAAAAATGGGGATGTTATTGACATCGTGATTCAGAACTATCCAGCCTGCAATCAGGTATCGTAAGCAAAGGCAACAGTGTTGTTGAAATTGTGCACTATCAAAATCTAAGTTAAAGTGTTTATATGGCCTACAAGGGTATTGTGAATCTGGCTTGTATGTGGCCTATAAGGGTATTGTGTTATTGATATCTTTATATTGAATAAATATAAATAAGTATTCCCAAAAATATTTTTCGGTTTCGCAACTTCGAGTTGCGTAGAAGAGTATTTTAAAAACATTTTTCAATTCCATCACATTTTCGCCACAAAATCGAGCTTTAAAGTTCAAGCGCCGGCCAAGGCACCGAACAAGAGATGACCGGGAGTTGCTAAGTCTGTATCCGAAACAGTTAGCGACGTCATGTCAGAAATCCCTGACTCTTCTCGCCAGTTCGCCTAGCAACTCCCGGTCATCTTCGTTGGGCGTGGCTGGCGCGGGAACTTTAAAGCTCGATTTCGTGGCGAAAATGTGATGGAATTGAAAAATATTTTTAAAATACTCTTCTACGCATTCCACAGATACTAAAACCGAAAAAGCGCTACTCGCCATATAAACACTTTAATGCTGAACACCAAAATTTACTTTCTTTGATTTTAAACTAAATCTCCTTGGGATTCCAATATTTTTAGAACAATTTGTCCATCCATAAGCTTACAAATAACTTTAAAAAAGACCTAGCCGACTGCTGAAAGAGACGCAGTACCTGCATCCACGATATAAGAACTTCTAACGCGTCACAAAGTCAAATAGCCAGATGGATAAATATAAGTGTTTTAGGAAACCGTTACACGGTCAAATAGCCACCGCTAGTGTTTTTAGAAGGAAAGCAAACTTGAACCAATACAAGGCCAAATGTCAATACAAGGCCAAGATAATATGACTAACCTGGGGCGACAAGGATAAGCCCCTCAGCATGTAGTCAGTCAAGCGGGTAACCACTGATCACAACAACGATCGGTGGCGAATGTTGTTGAAGAAGAACTGTATGCATTTTGTCTTGGTGGTTAAACATAAATGTGTTTCAAAAATGTAACTACATTCTATATCATGCCACCTTGTCAAGCTTGTCACTTCTACTACAACTACCAATACTACTGCTACTGCTGCTGCTAATATTACTATTACTATCACTATTACTATTACTGTTACTATTATTATTACTATTACTGTTATTGTTACTGTTACTATTGCTATTGCAATTACTATTACTACAACCAGTTCCTCTACAACTATCATTTATCACTCTATATCTTTTATCAAACGATTATAATGTCGGTTCTGATGTCCATGCAGGTGTGCGAACAGCACCCGTGGCATTTACACGGCCACAACTTCTGGGTGATAGGAATGGGAAATGGGACATGGACTGGATCTCAAAAACAGTTGAACTCTCTGAATATCACAAATGCTGTGCTTCGAGACACAACCACAGTAATACCGGACGCTGTCAAACCGTATGAGAATAAACCACAACAAGGGGGCTGCGGTTGGACGATTGTGAGGTTTGTCGCTGATAATCCTGGTGTATGGCCCTTTCATTGCCACGTCACATGGCATTTTGTCATGGGCATGCAGGTAAGACAAGATAATGTTAGGCATAAGTGTATTGTCCGTCGCAACGGCTTTAGTAAGTATCTTAATAAGCTGAGACAAGATAGTGTTAGGGGTAAGTGTATTGTCCGCTGTAACGGCTTTAGTAAGGATCTTAATAAGCTGAGACAAGATAATGTTAGGGTTAGGTGTATTGACCACTGCAACGCTTTAGTATTGATCTTAATCAGGTGGGACAAAATAATGTTAGGAGTGAGTGTATTATCCACTGAAAAGGCTTTAGAAAAGATCTTAAGTGGGTGGGACAAGATTACATTTGGTGTAAGTGTATTATCCACTTCAACGCCTTGAGTAAGGTATCTTAAGCAGGTGAGAAAAAATGTTAGGGGTAAGTGTATTGCCCGCTGTAACGGCTTTAGTAAGGATCTTAATCAGTTGAGACAAGATAATGTTAGGGCTAAGTGTGTTGTCTGCTGTAACGGCTTTAGTAAGGATCATAAGCAGGTGAGACAAGATAATGTTAGGGCTAAGTGTACTGTCTGCTGTAACGGCTTTAGTAAGGATCTTAATCAGGTGAGAGAAGATAATGTTAGGGCTAAGTGTATTGTCTGCTGTAACGGCTGTAGTAAGGATCATAAGCAGGTGAGACAAGATAATGTTAGGGGTAAGTGTATTGAATGCTGTAACGGCTTTAGTAAGGATCTTAATCAGGTGAGACAACATAATGTTAGGGCTAAGTGTATTGTCCGCTGTAACGACTTCAGTAGGGATCTTAATCAGGTGAGACAAGATAATGTTAGGTCTAAGTGTATTGTCCGCTGTAACGGCTTTAGTAAGGATCATGATCAGGTGAGACAAGATGATGTTAGGGGTAAGTGTATTATCGGACAATCGTAAACGTTGTCATCACTATTGCTAAAATCGTTATTATTGTTATAACCGTCATCGCTGTTGTTATATTTTCATTACTACTGTTATTACAATTTATTTGCGGATTGGGTTTAACCGCCTTGCATTAATCTTTAACAAGATGTTTTTCTTTTCTAAATTGTACAGGTAATCTTCATTTATTCCAAGGACGATTTCCCGGTGCCAAACAGTGACATCCCCATCTGCGGTGAAGTCACCCCTGCTATATTCGCCGAGAAACACAAGATTTTAAGTAGTTCTACTGAAACTAAGGAAGACATCACCAAGTTTATTCTGTTGATTGTGGGATGGGCTTTGTTTGGTCTATGTTTCATAGCACTGTTGTGTCTGTTGTGTAAAAAGACGACTTGGCAAAGAACCCAGACTTTTTCCTTAGATCCCATAAAATCGTGAGTGCCATTAAACGATCGAAATTATTTTCAATTTCAGACGGGTGATTCTGAATTTACTATAGCTGCGTAATAATTGCAATGCCTGCAAGCAAGATTAAGAAAAAAAATTGTTGATAAATTGGTCTTCTGTCGTCTATATTTTTTTTCTGTATTGGCTTAATTATATGAAAGCAGACGGCCATATAGAAGTTGTTACATGTTAACTGCTTTATATTGCTTTTATCTTCTAGTTTTTCTATCACATCACGAACAAGCGAGTCCGCGAGGGAAAGAGCAAAATGATACGGAGAATTAACTTTTCATAAATTGTTTGGCGCAGTGGTAAGATCTCTGCCTCCGAACCTCAAGGTCTTGTGTTTAAACCCCGACTCACCCAAGTGTTGAATATATGTCCTCCTTTTTCCGCCAAAGTTGACTCAGCTTTCCATAATAATTAGGAGGTCGGCAAAACGAGTATCAGTTTCTGCTGGCGGCGAACTTTCGACGATTTATCGCCCCGTGGCTCCAGTTGACCACTCAGGTTCGTAAAAGGACTTAGCTTTGCCATGAAGGGCTTGGTTGTTCAAAAGCTGATTAATTCTAACCCTAAACTAAGACAAAACAGCAATTACTTTTCCTTTCGTTTATAATTTGTTTTTTCAAAAGTGCCATATCGTTACTTGGCTTTTTCCCGGTGTTTTCGTTTTCCTGGCTCTCGGTAAACTCAGTGGCTGGGTCGATTTTAGAGAATCTCGAGTCACAAGCTGCCATGTCGACTACTTTATCATCATCATTTATTTCGCCTTTTTTCTTAATATTAAATATATATTTTTACAAGGTTTAATGTACGGCGAGATGACCTCTGGAAACTACCAGGCTTTTAATTGAGGCCACCTCGAACATGATATAATAACAATATATTAAGACAGTGCTACGTGTGTGCGGCTTAACCAATCATACTTTAATTTGTAAGAAAAAATTTCAAGTAGTTGTTTTTAAAGTTAGAAAAGCTGGGCAGAGTTGTGATTGTAGTAGGGAGGGAGTTCCAAATTTTCGGGCCTTGATAAAGAATCGTGAATTTTTTGAGGTTTGTTCGGCAATGATGCGTGTGATGATTGTTGGCTTTTCTGGTGCTACAGCTATGAATTTGACTAGCTACCGAAGCTCCCAGACAAGGTGACAGTTTGCATGTAGCATTGGAATAATGAATCAGTGTATTTTGTTTTGATAATAAAGATTTTGTAAAGGTATTGGGAATAAAGATTAACGCAAATAATTTAAATTTGAGTACAACGTCTTATTTATAACAAAAAAAGAACAATAGAATTGTTCCTAGGGTCATAAAGTGTGAAAGAATACAACAGAAGTTATACTAGGCGTAAAGAGTAAAAATATTAAATAAAGTGTAAAATATCTCATTTATAACCACCTTCCTGGTATAACTATAATCACAGAGTTGATACGATATTTTTCACTGGCGAAGATAGTTAACGAGATCTAAGAATGTTGGCATACTTGAGGTATAATATGAAGCTGTATGCTATTATTTTCCTGCGGGTTGTTGCTGATTACCTGCAGCACGTTCTGTACTCGGGCCCCCATGACAAACATTACTGCATTGAATATGTAAACTTTGATAACTACCAGGGATAAAATCGACACTCCGTACGAAACATCAGTGATAAATGACAAGAATTTGCAAAATAAATTGATAACAAACTGTGATACATGGTCCAGCTTATTTACATCAAACAAATGATAACGCAACCAAAAAATAACAGAAAGAAAATATCAGACTAACATGTTTAATAACTACGAAGTAGTTAGTAGATGTTCTAAGTTCCTTGTTTTTGAAAACAATCAAACTAGCCACCGAGTTGCCTAAAAAGGACAAAACGCTTGACACTGGCGATGTTGACAGCCATGTTGCCGTACAAGTTTCAAAAACAACGCAACCAGTGTGCGTTATGGTTTGCAACGTGATGTTGTTTTGCAGTCCTTCAGGTATGCCTCTTCCAGTAAAGTCTTGTGTTAATTCTTGATAGTTAGATTCCCTTCCTGCTAACCTGCTAATAAAAAAACAAGTTAACTTAAATTTATCTTGGTGTTTTTATGGTGCTTGAAACTTGACTATTTGGCGGGTTGTGTTGGTTGTTGTTCAATAGCGATTGTGATTTCCACGGGGGGAGGGGGGGGGGGGTACTCCCTCATGGGCTATATAGGTATGTGCGGCCATAAACGGTATGGTGTTTCAGCCGTTTTGGTCATAAATAGGGTATCGATTTTTGAAATTTGTGGTTTTTCAGCAGTTTTGGTCGTAAATAGGGTATCGATTTTAGCCATTTGCCTCAAATTTGGCAATAAATAGGGTATCAATTTCTGCACTCTAGCCTTGAATTCGATTTTTTTGAAGAAACCACTTCTTTCTTCTTTCGTCATGTCTTAAAATAATAGGGTAGGGAAAATAAAATATTTTGGTCACAAATAGGGTAAGGGTTTTGGGAAGCGGGCCGCACACAACTACCCAGATTTTTTGGGAGTACCCCCCCCCTTTCCGGGCGTGATTCTAAGAGTGAAAGATTCATGTATTTTTTATTTGTGTTTCATTTTCGGAGAGCTATCATAATTATGAATTTGTATCACATTTCAGAAAGCTATATTATGCATGTGTTATATTTTGAAAAGCTAGTATTATGGAAATTTTGCCTAGTAAGCGCCCATGCTCGAGTAAGTGCCCACCTCCAAACTTTGACCAAATTAATTTTATTACTCCTGGGAGGTGGGCGCTTACTCGGTCACATAGGGTACTATTGCAATCTTTATACAAAGTCTGCTCTTGCAGGTCCTCGCTGGTTTTTTAGTTGCCTAACATTCCAACTGCTACATTGATTTTAAAATAGTTAAATGAAGGACTAATGTACTGGGTAAAACATACTTGTCAGTGAACCAGTATGATAGAGGAGCACATATTTCTTGAGTATTTGTGAATAACCAATGTTTTTTTCCTGTTTTTTTTTTGAAAACACAAAATCAAGACTTTTGTGACAAGAAGAAAACAGTAAAGTTCGGGGATCTAAATGTCATCTTGGTATGTGTGGCACTATGTTATTTTGAACACTACGATGAAGTTTAGCCCATAAACTCTTATGGAATGAAAGTTTTGAGCAATTCACATTCGCAAACTGAAAAAAAAGTACCCAACTCTCTGCACAGACATTTTGGCACAGCTGTGGTACAATATCTAAAAGCTAATTAATGTCAGTAAATATCACCTATATAACAGCATTACTTTAGAAAAATTGTAAAAAAAAATAAATCTAAAAACAAAAATTAATATCAGTATGAACTGGCATGCTATCTTGTTTGCTTTATTATAATTGTATTGCTGCTCGAGCAAAAATTGTTTAACCCTTTGAGCCCCAAGCACGACAAATGACATGTTGTTTAATTCTCCCACCTGAGTTCCATACCTCCTATATAAGCAGTTTGGGAGAATTTGTCATTTCAACTTCCACTCCTTATTTCACTTGATCAATTCCTTGCTTCTCATTACCAGTTCTATTGTTTTGTTTGAGTTATGTAAGGAGAAGTTG
>JAODFW020663445.1:0-11609 GCA_027575235.2 Palythoa mutuki | reverse complement strand
TTCCTTCCCCCCCCCCCCCCCACCACGTGACCAGCCAGCCTCAAAAAGCCCGTGTAAGATAGGGTTGAACTATTGGACAATAATCAATCCATTGTGTTTTATTTGGGCATGTTTGGCCAGGCTCTGCCAACCTTTGTTCGCCTGCGCATGTATTCATTCTTTTCACTGCTGATTTTCTGTTGTTTCTGCGATGTCCGCATTAATCTTACTTTATCTTTCTTTCTTTCTTGCATTTGGCCCATTTTTTTCTTCTGTTTCATATTTGCCACAACCACAAGGTATTTTATATACTACATCAGTTCTTTTATTTCCCAATGTATGACAAGCTCTTGTTTTTAGATTTCTACCTATCTTCCGGATCTCACAGCTGCCTTAAGATATTTTATTCTTCTAGTTTCCTTTAAATAGTTGCCATAGTCCTAAAATTTATGGTGTGACATTTGTGTCTCTTGTTTTCTTTTTCTTCTGTATTGGTTCTTTGTTTTCTTTTTTCCTTTTGTATGACGTCTTTTACATATACTGTATACTGACTTTATAAGGAAATAGGCCACAAGAAAGAGAGAACATTGAGATAAAATTACACAGAAATTCACCGCAGAAAACAACCGAAAACCAGCAGAGAAAAGAATGAATGCAGGCGACGGAAGGTTGGCAAGCCATGACCAAACATGTCCAAAAGAAATGAAAGCCGCATTATTGCATAAGCCGAATCAAACGTTATTGTCTAAGCCTAATTTAACATTGAAACAAGAAAATTAGCTGGAGTCCGTATAGATAATGAGAACTTCATTTTAACAAAATAAGACTTAAATAGACTGTCTAAGCACCGCCGAAACTTCGTTAAAAAACAAAACAATTCAGGGTGATTATCCCGATAAAACGAGCTACAATTATTTTTATTATATTTCTCGCTGAAGAGAAAAAAACTTCGCTCCTTTTGCGGAGAATTGTGAATCGAGTCAATTTCAGTACAGTTTTTAGCTTTGGTGTTTAATGCATGTAGATACCATTATTTTGGAGCCGCCTCTCGTTGAATAAGGTGTTCCTGGCGGCGAAACTAAGCTAAATCCTTTTTCGAGCCAAAGTGGCACATTGGAGCCGGTGCTTATCTCTTTTTTCTGTAGTGTTAAGTGGATGAGAGTCATTGCATATTGATTTCCCCTGGACGGGACACTAATCCATCGCAGGTTAGTCCCCTGGAGAATGGAAAACAGATTCACATTGGCGGAAGAGAAGGTCACACTAGTGTTCAACACTTGGTTGAGCTGGGTTTGAACCCGGGACCTTGTGGTTAGAAGGCAGAGTTATTAACACTGCGCCAACCACGCCGCATTTAATTATTATGAAACGAGTCAAACTCAGTACAGTTTTTAGCAATTGTGTTTCCAATTAGATACCTATCCTATTTTGATCCTATTTTATTCAAAGAGCAAGGACAAATTATGGGAAATTTAGTTTTAGGTTTAAGGGACCTCAAATTTGGAATTCGTTTGGGAAATCCATTCGAACTAATAAACTTTCAAGTGTCAAAAAGAATACCAAGGCTAAATTGATCAATGAATATTAAATTTTTGTTCTTTCTTGATTTGTCCTATCTACTTCCTTCTGGAATACTTTTAGATAATTGTTACTTTATTTTACTTCTGTGACTATTAAATTTCTATATACCTCCGTCTCGATAGATTATAAACTCAAAATGTTGTAAAAAAACTTGCCTGGCTGTCTAACTAGTTTTAGCTTTTTAGTTATTTCAGACAGCCAGTGCCCTCCCTTACAATCAATTCATACGATATACTAAGTGCTATGTACAATGGATGGTACAATGAAGTTGTTGTATACCATTACTTTGCAGTCGTCTCTTGTTGCAAAAACGTTTGGCTGTTCCTGGTGAAACTAGTTTCTATAAAAGTCCTTTCAGATTACTTCGACAGGCACTCACATTCATTACTATTTAAAACCTAAATGTTTTATTTCAGGAGCCTAACCAAGACTCTACTGATGGAACAAAAAATAACAAAAGTGGATGTAATTTAGCTTTGGACAACGACACCACTAAAAACACATTGCTTGCGGAGGAACTTGTTGCGAAAAACAAGAGGATCGAGAGTCTTGAATCGGAGATTAAAAAATACAAAAAACAGAGAGACATAGACTCTGAAGAAACCTCCGACCTCATCAATAAAGGTGTCCAGGCAACACAGCAGTTACGAGCTGCGTTGGAGAAATTAAACAAAGAAAATGCAACTCTCCAAGATTCTTTAGAGAAAGCAGAGAAGGAAGCGAACACCTTTAAAGCTGCATTAGAAGCAGAAAAAGCCGCGAAAGATAAAATTAAGGCTGGAGCTGTTGAAAAGGTTATACCGAAATCTAAAACTAAAAAGGCAGAAACGACCGAAGGAAACAGTGTAGATACGGAAAGTCGGTTGGAAGCTTTATCCCAAGAGAAGGACTCTTTAAAAAGTGAATGCAAGGCTCTCTCTGAAACTGTGGCAAAAGTTGTAAATGAAAAGCGAGCAATGGATGTAGAACTTAGCAAGTTAAAAGAAGACAAGGAAAATCTGACATCCGTTGTCTCAGAATTGAAAGTTTCGGTGCAAGATCTTGATAAAATCAAAACTGATAAAATGAAACTTGAAGAGGCTTATATCAAATTACGAGGGCTTCATGATGACTTAGAAGAGAAACAAACTTCAACAAACGAAGCGTATCGTGGTGCTAAAGACAAACTAGAATTGGCCATGAAAGAAAAAGGTGATCTCGAGAAACAGGCAACAAATTTGGAAGAAACTGTAAGAAGTCTTCAAAACAATATTTCTGAACTAAAACACACAGTAACGACAAAGAATAGTGAACTTTCAACATTAACTAGAACTTTTGAGGAGAAATCTAAAAAGTTGTCCGTTTCACTAGAAAATAAACAAACTGAAAATAAGAGACTTGTAGAACAAAACAAAGTTAATTTGAGTAATTTGAAGAAAACACAAGAAGAGAAGAAATACCTCGCTGATGCAAATCAAAGCTGGGAACCACAAATTAAGAGTCTGCGTGTTGCCCTTGACGCTATGAAGGTAGAATTACAAAACACACGAACCAGAAATGATGAACTCGAGCTGGCCTTGAAAAACAGCGAAGAACGAACAAAGAAAGCCGAAGAGATGGTACAAAATCTTAAAAGTTCCAGTGCAAGATCCAGTGACATAGCTATGGAGAAATCCCTAGAGCTTTCGAAAACAAAACGAACATTAGAAAAGAAAATTGAAAAACTAACAAAAGAAAATATGGAAATAAAAAAGAAGATGAAAGGGGTTTCCAACGATGTAAATTTGTTCGAATCCGAAAGGTTATCACCAGTTTGTACAGAAAATGTATCTGAAATTCCTCCAAACTTACCACCGTCTGTGCCTGAGAGGGTAGCACATAGAAGTTTAGACACTTCGTCGCTGCCAACTACGGCATCTGAAAGTGTAGTGTATCCTGTTAGGCAAAAACGACGATCCATCGATGAACAGCTTCTTCGTACACAGCGGAAAGAGTTTTACGCCACTTTGAGCGACAAGGAATCGGGTCAATCCACCACAACGTCTCCACCAAGAAAGAACTCGTCCGGGTCCCTTCCCGAGATTCACTCTTTTGGGAAGGTCAATGGACCCATGGATAATGCAAGAAAACCTCCAGAGCGTGTTCAAGTAATTGCAAGGGAGGAGTGGCCCATGGTTGTGAGCAGATCGCACACCGGGAGCCCTACTGAATGGGCAACAAACAATCGGGAAGTAATTCAAGCCATACCTCTGGTCACAAAAGATTGCCAGGAAGATACCCGAGGTGGTGCAAACGAGCGCGCGTGGGGAAGAACACAAAACAATGAAAACTCGCGAAAAAGTTCTCATTTTGTTAATAGTGTGGAACCAGTTAAAATTGGGCGTTCTTATCAGCAACTCCGAGAATCGAAATGGCCGCGCAGGGACGAGGATGCGTCATATATCGAATCTTACTCGCCTCGGGAAAACTACAGTGACAAACCTTCGGATAAAATAAACGATTATTCCAGACCATATTCAGGCATGCAATATGCGGCTTCAATTCAACATCCAAGTCGACCTCCTTCGTATGACGAAGTTAGGAAAAACGTGGAAGTACGTGACATTTCACAGCATCGGCGGGGCGACGCATCAAGTGAAAGAATTTTGCCATCCTATAAAGATGCTACAAGATCAAAACCCAAAGGTAACGAGGAAAGAACATCTCCATTTTCCCTTGACCAAGGACATGCCCAACGGCAATCTTCTCCTAAATTATTGGGGCAAAACAAAGAATGGATATCTGCTAACCCTGTGGGCAAGTATCAGGGAAGAACATCGCCTAACCCCATTGAAACATATAAAGGTCGAATTTCTCCTAACCCATCGGGACAGAACCAAGGAAGAAAATCTCCTCTGCCCACTGGACGTTATCAAGAGAAAGCACAACCAGGTTTTAGAGCTCAGTACAACAGAGTTATGGCAGAGTTGAAACCCAGTGGTAACCCAAACTCGCAACCTGAACCCGTCACCGCACGAGTGAAGTATGAACCAGATCCAGTTATGAGTGAACATTATAATAGAACCTATCGAAGAAGTAACTCACCTCAACCCCAGGTTTCACTTCAAACAATGGACGTCACAGACAGGTGAGGTTTATATTGTGTTTAGAAACACTTTGCTGTGAATCTAGAAGTCTTAGAAGGAACCTTAATTTGTGAATAAAGGGAAAGCGAAATTTATTATTCGTTGATGCTGTATTGGTGGTAACTGTCAAGGTTCGAACCTTTATCCATCATGCAAAGAATAATTGAAAATTAAGGAGTGCTGATCTTTCTTGTCAATATGTACTGTTACAGTCTAGTTTTTTCACTAACCTTGACGTATTAATATTTCTTCTAGGCGTTCCCGAGAAAGCCCTGACATCGAAGAGACTAGGGATGAATACATACAGCCAAACGAAATCGCTGCGAACGAGCACTGGGTTTAGAAAGATCTTTATACAAGAAGAAAATAGTGATAAAACGTTCACTGCAGAACCCTTTGGGGCCAAGGGAGTTGCGTATCGAGTAACAGAGATGTAAACAGCAGTTTAGGTTTGGTCCAACAAACATTACTCGGTAGTGGTTTGATATCTAAGTCACAATTCACGTTGGTTTTCTCGCCTGTTTAGGTTTTCAGTTTATTGAAACAAAGTTCGTACAGAGTCAGGAAATCAAACTAACAAGAATCTTCAAATCCGAAATATTTCTGTAAAGACTAGAAAAGAACGGGAATATCTGGATAAAGTCTGGATATTTTGGGGTAATCTGTAAAGAACAAACACCCACTGACTCCCCGTGAAACGCCTCTCCAGAGATATGGATATTCTAATTTAAGGATGGCGCCTTTCAAGGTTCCATTTTTTTCTGGAAATCATGGAAAGACTGGAAATTGAGATTCAGTTTCTCCAATCAGGAAAGACTTTGGGAATCTATAAGGAAATCTTTTTGTCTTAATTATGGGAACCCTGCCTATTATTTCCAAAATTGGAACACACAGTACAGGAATTTTATAAAACTTTTGTCGAAAAGATTACTGTTATCCCAGTTGACGTTACGCAAGTCGGTATTATATTACAATGGTTTTCTGCATGAAAGTACTTCGAAGCGAGGTTATCGGGCCAACCTAATGTTTCGTTTGGCCCGATAACCTTGTTTCGGTGTATTGTCATGCAGAAACCGCTGTACCGGAAAATCCGAAAAAAGGTTTTGAAAAAATCTGGAATTTCGCTTTAAAGACCTGCACGAACTCTGTAAAAACTGTAATCAGTTTAAGCTTTTCCAAATACTATGTCACAATTTCATGGAAATCGCGCTCTACTAAATCACACTTCACGAAGGTTTCCTCGCCTTTGTGAAACTTTAGTTAAAATACTATAATCAGGGAAAATTTGTCAGAATATGTAACGGTTTCAGGGAACAACGTTTCATTTCTACATATATAGATTTTCATTGGTGTGTAAAACTATTTTTTTCTCGTTTGGAAATATGTTTTCATGTTTCGTAATCATGAGTTTAGATTGAAGAACGGGACTTGCCAAAACAAAACTTTTTCATCTATAATTAACCGGCATTAGGAACGGTTGGAATCCGAAAGTGACACACACAACGAATTTGAAATATATATTTTTTAAAAAACTTCAGTGGTTCCATCCGTTAGTTTTTATCTAACTGAAACACAGTTCCGTTTTGTAAAGGACGAATTTAGTCGCACTTATTTCGACTATGAACGCCATATAACACAAGGATTCGTACAGAGTCCGTAAGAGTGCGTTTCTTTTGTAAAATCTAAATCCAAAAATTTAAAATCTGGATAGATATTATTATTATCATCATCATCATCATCATCATCATCATCATCATCATCATTATTATTATTATTATTACCATTAGTGTTATTTTTTTGTTAGCAAATTGAACGCAACCCGGAAATCAGATTTTACGAAAACTCTGTACATTCGTTTTGGAGGTCAATTGGATTCGTAAATGGAACGGAGAAACGTAGAAATTTCAATCCAGATGTTGATTTAGTACAAGCTATTCAAGATCAAGGGTGTATTGTTTGGATTACAATCACAAGTTGGATTTGGGTCAAAATGGCAAATGAAACGCAAAATCCAGATTTAGATTAGAAACTCAAGATTTGCATTTTACAAAAGGAAAGCAGTCTCAAACTGGAAAAAAAAACTCTGGAGATTCATAAAATCTCTGAAAAGTAAAGCTAAAGCTTAGAAAAAGTATGCATTTTCTCGGCTTGATTTTCTGCGAAAAAAGACACCTATTGGATCCTACTAAAGTAATTCTTCAGATATACGGACACTCTAAATTTAGATAGAGATTACAATGTATCGACCTTCATGTATAGATTCTTCAAAATTAAGACACTCAACACACAGGCAATAGAAACATTGTCAGTTTGTAAAACGTTTGTCTGAAGCAATCACTACCAAATTTTGAGTCTGAAAAATGAGGAAAAGGTCTTGAAAAGGCTGGAATTTTGTTTTCAAAGATAAACACGAACCCTGTAACACCAATCCGAGGAGCTCAAAACGACAAAGTCACAAAGTTCTCGCTTTTGTACCTGATAATCAATGAATTCAGTAGTCAAAGCACGTAGCTTTTGTTAGAGAGCTCCAAATTTTAAAATAATTTTTATATTACATTTTTCAAGTGGCAATTTAGCCCGATAGTTTTTATTCACCAGGTCGAAGTAATGATATTTGTAAGATGTCAAAATCAAAATTCATTGAATGGAAATTATAGTTTGCTTATTATTTCCGGGTAATTCGTAATGAATGGTCCATTTCTCATAACCAATTACCCGAATGAAAGGCATCATATAAACTCCTCCCCCTCCCCATCTAGTTTCGGATTATCACCTTTTTATCATCGTTATCATCCATTTATCAAACAACTCTAACCGTGGAGTTTCAGTTATCGTTACAAATAGAATTTGAACTCGGTGGACATTTGAAAAGAAAATTGGCATGAGTGCTACTTCACTAACGGACATTTAAAAACCTTACCCGTCCCTCCCCTATCTCAAGGATATTTAAACAGAAAAGCGTACCTTCCCCACCCCCACATACACCGATACCACCATCCTGCTTTTTCAAAACTGTCGTCGATGTTGCAGGCGTAGACAGCTGTCTGAGCCTTATGCGGCCCGGAGGCATTGCATTGTTAGTATGGCACAGCTAATAAACAGGCTCAATTTACAAAGAGAAACAAAGCAACTTGTAAGCGTAACGCTTTTTGTAGATGTCGTTGAGAAAGATAAACTTCCAAGTTGAGCATATGTTTGTCAATGGTAATTTGCAGCCACAGTGAATTGGGTACGTGCACTATGGCCACTTGGGTAGTTTGCGTTAACTTTAAATAAAGTGAGCCTACAGCCTGCTTAGCAGCCGTGGACAGCTGTTTCGACCTTACGTATTAGGCCTCGTCATCATGGCTACCCATGTACCCAAAGTGCTAAATATAGTGGCTGCAAGTTGCCGCTGTCACGCGTGTGTGCCAAACTTGCAATTTCGTCTTCCTCAGCCGCATCCAGCAAGTGTTACACTTGCGCTTTACTTTATATAAATATGGCGGTATGTTGATCGGTTGTATGAAAAGAAAAAATGTATACACTTCAGAAAGAATTGGAATATGCCCAAAGCGGGAATCGAACACACGTCTCCCCGTTTACTGGTGAGGAGTGTTAACCACTATACCATCAGGGACTACCGGGCCACGCTGGCAATGTATCAGTTTCATGAATGTTAAGTTGGTTAGTGGGTGAGGATTCCATGCATGGTTCAATTTATATTGATTCAAGTGAAATACAAAAGAAGAGTAAAAAAGAGAGTAAATACTTGTTTCATTTATTAAGAACCTCTAAAGTATTTTTGCTTATAAAAACCAGAATATTTAAAAACAAATAACTCTCAAATAGCTGTACAAATTGATTTTGAAACAGAAGTAATACTAGGCAGAAACCATTACCAGCCGACAAATGAAGAAAATAAAGATGAATACAACTCCGAAAAACATACTTGTAACTTAATAAAAATTTTAAGTTTAACAAGACAAATGTAACGTTAATATTTCGGTTTAATTCAAACCATTCTCAGAACGACTGAATTCATACAACGCAGTGCGACTGATTATAAAGTCATACATGAGATAAGTTATTGAAAAGAAAACAAAGACTAAAACAATGCAAACAGCAAAGGAACTTTTTTACTCTGTCTACGTGTATAGCAAATATCGAAACTTCTGAGATACACATACAGAGTAGTTCTTATAAAGTTGCTAGTTGTTCTTATAAAAATAGCGTGTGCACCAAAATATGAATGAACATTTAAGGCTAGAATCCCCAAAATATTTGAGAAAAGACGGCGTTCTTATTTGAAAAAAAAGTGTAAAGGATGCGCTGATGCGTGAAAACCAGAATACTAAGAAATGCTCTCAGAAAGGACAACTTCGGATTATTGGTATGATACAAAAGACTGCACGTATTTATTAACAGCTGTTCCTTTAGGGGAAGTTAATACAACAGAGGAAGAACTAAATAACTTTGCGTCTAATTTGAATGACGTATGTGAGGGCCGGTTTACGTCATAATGCGAAACAAGCTGATGTTTTTCCGTTTTCAATAGCGTGACAGAATGAATCGCCAAATGAGCTCAATTCAGTATTTCACCGGCGAGATAATTAACGCTCGAGGTACTTTTTGTGATGTTTTTACGTGCCGTTAAACTTGTAGCTTGAAAACTGTTCTACTTTTACGAGTGACCAAGCAAGTGAGAGCAAAGAATAAAATGCGATATTACAGAGCTATAATTGACTCAAAAATCTACTTTAGTCCTTAACTTAAAACCTCACAACCAATATTTTAGCTTTGAAAACGCTATATACAAACACATCACAGTGTCCTTCATAAATAATTATCATCATGAAATAGATAGTTTCTATGTACACTTCACTATAATCTCCTTTTCTTGGCGTCAGTGTATTAATTCAACTTTTAAACGGTTGTTTTTTAAAGGAAGGTAAAATTTGTCAGCTGCATAGCTATCGGTTGCGGCTGTCACACATACCAACTGCACTGTCGCTTGATACCGACCTTGGCCAAAGCAAACTCCTTGGGGAAGCTTGATAAACTGACAAAGTCAATGAAATGCTAAGTTCTACTTCATCATTGTTCGTAGTAATGTTGTAACTTAAAAGGAGAAACATAACGATATCCTTATCGCTGTCCGTGAAAGCTTGTGATTTGAAATTATGATTCACTTCCTTTTCTGACATGCTTGTCGGTTGAATGAAAATCGAAGACGCAATCTGTGAGATACTTTTGACGATGTCTTTTTGCATTTTTAAAGAGAAACCCGTACTCTTTGTCCATGACTCAATTAAGCAGTTGAAAGACGAGACTGTTTCTGTGCTAGGACAACGTAACACTCTATCAGCCGCACAGTGAAATACTTTCCTTTGTGAGATGATCATGTTATCAATTTCTTTCTTGTAGTTTTTCCAACATTTTTTATGTCGCTTTCGAACCACGGTAGATCGCGTTGATGGCTTTTGCCCCATTATTTGCTGATGTTTCTTCATCGGTGATCAAGTTTTTAGTCTTTGACCTCACCTGGTAACACGTCTTGCTTCTTTGACCTGCTTAGATGTCTGTTTGCTAAATAATACTCTGTTACTATCGTATATTGGTGTTGTATATATACATGATTTTATGGGCTATTTATAGTAGTTAATATCTTTCAGTGCATGATATAACATTGCGGAAGTAGATTTTCCTGTCAACGACAGGAGATCAGGTGAAGTTAAATTTCCATGAAATGAAGGATGCGTTAGAACAGTGAGAGATTGATAAAATGGAACATTATAGACTACAGTGCATAGTTTAACCGGCTAATAGCACGACATGAAAATGTACTTTGCAAGTATTTATTATACTTATATTACACAGTTTTCAAGAAATACTATTCAGTGACCCCTGTACAGTTATATTAAAGCTCACTAATCTCACTAATGTGTTTTGAAAATAAAAATGATTGATACCTGTGTTCTGTACTTTTACATAATGTCTGCACACAAGCTTAACAGGCAAAATTTTTATCTTTGTGGGAACTACGGACCATTTGAACCGTAACGACCATTTAGTTTGAGAGGTTGAACACACTGTGACCCAATTAAAATACAATATTTTTGTTTTGTTATAAATATGTAAAGAGAGACAATCGATATCAAAAACCGTTTACGTCAGACAAAACAACTGATTCCTGAACAAGGGCATGTGTGGGATGCTGGAGTTCTGCTTACTTCATATTCAGTATGTGAATATTTAAGGACTAATTCCTACGCTTTTACTCATCGGCCCATATTATGTGTTATGTTGTTTGTTTTATAAGATTCGACTCTGAAAAAAAAGAAATATTTCTCGAAGAATTTTGTTCGTGACAATCTGAGAATTTTTTGTAATTATATCTAGCTAAACTTAGATACTTGAAAGTTGGGAAGTGGTTTTAAACAACAGTTCTGCTCCATGTTCAGTATGTCAACACTGAAAGGCCTGACTCCTACGCGCTTTTATATCGGCTTTTATCATGCATTTTGTTGTTCGTTTTAAAAAATTTAACTCTATTTTTTTTAAAAAGGAATATTTCTGAAAGTATCTGACTTTTAACAGTATCGAAACTCAGATACTTGAAAGTTGGGAAGTGGTTTCACTTTTTCCTCGTCGTTGTCACAGTGAGAAACAAATATTAGATAAATGAACCATCTTAACGGTATCGGCCTTCACGCGCAGTGACAATATTTATAACTCGAACTGAAATCTAAATGAAAAATTACTTAAGTCATTTTGAGTGAAAACACACTGCACTTAAGATTGAAGTGTTGTTTTTCTTTTATACTACAGACAACAATTAATAAATAAACTTTAGATAAAGGCGAGCAAGCTTACAAGAAACCGGAAGGCTTAAGGTTACCGTATACCTTCAGAGGTGTTTTGCATCAAAACGATACAGCGCATCTGTTTTAAACCGTAGATACC
>JAODFW020663444.1:0-19007 GCA_027575235.2 Palythoa mutuki | reverse complement strand
CTGATAGGCGGGTCATAACAAATGACCATGGGCTAACAGCATTTACCCCCTTTTTCTCAAAACTCCAGTACTTTCCGGAAGATCCTTGCTGTTCCCAACAACGCAGTCTTTTGAATCACTCCCAAGTTGCAGTGAGTCTCAAGCTTTTCAATCCATTTCTCAAATCCTTTTGTCACATATCCCTGAGCTCCTATCACAACAGGTACAATTTCTACCTTTTTCAGTTTCCACAGTCTTTTTATCTTTCTTTTTAACCCTTGGTACTTTTCTACCTTCTACATTCCTTTTATCCTCAACATTCACATCCGCTGGTACTGCTATGTCAATTATAGTCGCCTTACGTTCCTTCTTGTCTACCATTATTATCATTATCATTATTATTATTATTATTATTATTATTATTATTATTATTATTATTATTATTGATTTGAAATTGATTTCCATTTCTCGAGATTTAGTTTCAGTTGCTCCCTCGAAGGAAGACGACTTAAGATAAAGACTTCAAAATCATACACTGGTCCCTATAAATACACAAAATCGTACTTTTTGAATGTAAGAGTGAAATGTTTCTGCATATTGGCTGTGGATTGGCTTTAACTTAAATTTCGCTGATTGGTCCATTAAGGTCGGAAGAATCTCATAATAACTGTAGGAACACCTCGATTCCTCAATTACAGAAAATATACTTCAAACTTTTAGTACGTCGAATGAACGCATGTATAGGGTAACCTAAATGATCTTCGATTCCCCCTACACACACCGATTCGAATTTTGGCTAATCTAAGATGTTTGTGGATTCCCCTATATTCAGCTATGACGTAATCTAAGATGGTTGTGAATTCCTCTATATATAACGATTCGAATATAGGCGTGGATTCCTCTACAAACATTGATTTGACTTTGGGATAATTTAAGATGTTTGTGGATTCCTCTTTATATGTCAATTCGACTATGGGGTAATCCTAGATGGTTGTGAATTCCCCTACATATAACGATTCGAATATGGGCGGGTAATCTAAGATGGTTGTGGATTCCTCTACAAACACCGATTTAACTTTGGGGTAATCTAACATGGTTGTGGATTCCCCTACGAATATCGATTTGACATTGGGGTAATCTAAAATGGTTGTGAATTCCCCTACAAACACCGATTTGAATTTGAGGTAATCTAACATGGTTGTAGATTCCCCTAAATATATCAATTCGATTATGGGGTAATCTAAGATAGTTGTGGATTTCCCTACAAACACCGATTGGCCGAATTTGAGGTAATCTAACATGGTTATCATTTCCCCTACAAACACCGATTTGAGATTGGGGTAATCTAAAATGGTTGTGGATTCCCCTACAAACACCAATTTGAATTTGGGGTAATCTAAGATGGTTGTGTATTCCTCTATATATACCGATTGGAATATAGGGTAATCTAACATGATCTTGGACTGCCGTGCGTATGGCGATTTAAAGTAGGTCAGGTTAAGATGGTTTTCGATTACCCTACATGAGCTAATTCGAATGTGGTTTTAATCTAATAGGATTTGGATAGCCCTACATGTGCCGAATACAAATATGGGATAACCTAAGATGGTCTTGCATTACCCCTCACGAGCTAATTTGAGTGTGGGGTAATTTAATATGATTGGGATAACCCTAAATGTACCGATTCGAATGTTGGGTAATCTAAGATGGTCTTGGATTACCCAACATGTGCAGTTTCGAATGTAGAGCAATTCAAAATGGTCTTAGCTAGCCGTTAAGTTTGAAAGTATACTCCATCATGTTTACGCTGCAAATGAACAATGTCATAAAAAATATTTTTAAGAAGCGAAAAATTGTTTCGTTCGCACCGTCAAGCTGACCAAAGAAGCTTTAAGTAAAACTTTATGCTGTGTTGCTTTCTACACGGAAAACCAGATTCGTTTTTTCAGAGATTTCACTTATTTGCCGTTCATTCAGTAGTAAATAAAAAAAATATCGGAAATGCACGCTGTTTTAAAACTAGCAAAAAGTATTAATCTTTTTTTAAAACTCGGCAGAAATGTTTGTTTAGTTGATAATCATTTGAGAGGCGTGTGGCTTTCAGTATTGTGTGCGAACTAAAAGCGTGAATAATTTATTATTTTCAATTAAAGTTCGCATGCACTTTCTTGAGATCTGTTTCCATCATGATTTAAATGGTAATAAAATAATAGATTTCGCTTTATGATCGTAAAACTTTTAGCATTTTCTTCAAATTTACCGTCAAGTTCTAATGTACATTCTAATTTAAATTAAAAATTGAAAAGATTTAGTAATGAAGAAAGCTAGTGTGAGAGAAATTTTCATGATCAGCTATTGGAAATAATCTGAACACGAATTTGAGACGATTGACAGTTACATATATCTTTGAAAAAGAACGAATACATTTTTTTAGTCTTGTTTTTTCATCGAGATTTTTTTTCGTGTAAAGATGTCAGCACAGCTTCAGTTACTAGCACTTTATTTTGAATGTTTTAGACACAATTCAGTTGAAATTTGAATCATACACTTTGACAATACCGCGATTGACCGGTTAAGAAAGTTCACCTTTCTACAATGGTTAATGTTTGTTAAAGAAAAACAACCATGGCTTCTTTTGAACTAAAATAAAACTTGATGATCATCCGGCACTTTTAATGCTGTAAAACAAAAGCAGAATTGCACAAAAAGATCCTATAGTCTGCCGGCTACTTGCAATTTTAGTATATCCTAACCGCACAGTGCATTAAAAGTTATAATTCTCCTCCAAACTTTTCTGCACGGATAAATCATTTCTATTATAAAGTTTAATTACACTGGCATATTTTCAGTACACTCATAATTTAACGCATTTGATATTTGGTTTGAGAAAAACATTCATTTGAAATATTTGTGTTCCGACAAGATTTTTGCAAAGTGGTATTTCGCCATCGATTAGGGACAAGATTTCAAATTAAGTTTTTAGGTTGTTACTAAGCTAAATCAAAATAGTTAAAACCCTATATAAGCTATCAGTTTCCTTAAATTGAGAGTTATGCAATTTTCAGTGTCCCGCATTATAGTACAAGCAAGTTATTTTCTTCTGCCTGAAATTTGAACCAAAATGTGATATTTACTTGGTATTTGTAAAAATATTTGCATTTTTAGCTCATCGCATTTTGTTCCTCTGGATCGCTGATAGAATAAGATTTCATTCCCCTTTTCCCAACCACGTTCAAAAAATTATTCGAGCAATCGCCTGATAAATTTAGTGAAAATTTGAGTGGTTATGAATTGTTAAGTATTTTAAGCATAATCCTAATTTATCGCGGTTCAGTATGTTTAAATTCATCTTTTAAAATAAAGTCTTTTGAAAAGATTCAAGAAATTTCTTGTATTTTTTTAGAAGTGGTAAAAAATTGCAGCTGCCGTATTTAACTATAACACACGAAGATGCTGAAGTTTCTATGACAAATATCGCCCAAAGCAAAACATACCGATAAAAAACACAATCAGTAGAAAAATTAAAAAAGTAACTTCTATGATTATCACCAGCTTGTGTGGCCGATACAATGTTGTGATAATTACAATGATTTAGAACCCCAGTAATCAGTCTTTTTTTCTCAACTGATTCCCTTACAGAGAAAAATATTCCATTAATTGTCTGTGTGTATAAAAACACATTAAAATCAAACGAGCGGTTTGAGGCACAAATTCGTATCTGCCCCTAGGGAAGATCTGACTGCAGGAGTTCGTGAAAACTCGAAGTATTAAATGATGTCAGTTCGCTTCCTGAAATTTTATTTCACATGCTGAAATAGTTTATGTTTGCATTCATACGAAAAGGAAGATGGAGGTTACGTTATTTGCTTTTATCACCAAAGAGAAACTTTGGTGTTTGTTTTGTAAAATCGTTTATTCACACAACGAATTAAATGATCACAGCGGGATGTTGAGCCACCGAGACTTAGCACCGTCTAACAATATGATGATATAATAAAATATTTTGGTTTTGAAGTTTATTTGCATCCATATTCAATCAAGAAAGTCGCGCTTTAAGTCGCAGGAAAGAACTCCCATTTGTAACACAAGTGTGTTGTGATTTGGTGAGTAAAAAATATACAACAGCTCAGCTGCATTCAATTTGCCAAAGGCCTTGTCTAACAACTAATACCATATTTAAACATAAATTGAATTGTGTTTGTTTCAAAAGAAAGGACATATAGAATGCGTGCTTTTGTAAAAATTTTCTTTTGCCATGGCAGTCCCCTGTTTTAGGTTCGCAGTAAGAGGTATATAGACACAGACCAGATTTTTTGCCGTCAGAAATCTTACCGCATTATTAGACTAATTTTTTGTCGTCAGAAATCTTACCGCATTGTGATTTTTGTTTAAGAACTTTTGTTTCGTTTGCCGCCGCGCTCTTTTTTTCATTATGTGAAGCCCACCATTTCGGATTTTTACTTTCAAATAGCAGGAAAAATTCTTTTAAAAAGCCGCTTCAGTCTTTAAATAGGAAATACACCAATCTTTCTCTCTTATTCATGGCCCTGGGAACCTACGCTGTCCCTCCAAATGTTCTTGTTTTTCTTTTACCATTAAGGATAATACCGCTAGTTGGCTACGAATTGTGCCTTTAATGCCTTTTATTTTCAATCACATTAACGAATAACTTAAAAGAAAAAAAATGCCATTAAGATAAAGCTTTTGGTTGAGTTTATGCAGATGTGAGAACAATCTTAACTTTTTTTAGTTGTCGAGACTTCCGTATTCAACTGAGTTTTAAAATGCACACAAACCATTCTACAAAATATTTGCGGGTTCCAAAGCGCTTTCTGTCCCAGCTTTAGCTTTACCGATATGCCGCGGCAATAATCGTATTTTAAAAGATATAAATATATAACTTCTGGTTGTAAATATACGAAACGGCGGTCTGATTCTCACCGGAAACCTTTTCCTTTCTATTTAATTGTGTCTGAAAAGCAATGTTTATATTTTAATAACTTTAGAGAAGCATTTTAAAAATTATTTAACTGCAATTCTATTTTTGTTGGTTTTACGTTTAATGTGAGGTATTTTATGGTTGTTAATTTTTTTTGCTGTGAAACCCCAAAACCGCACACGATTAGATATAGCTAATTTGAGGCCAGACTGGTGTGGAAACTAACACAACCTGCTCAAATCACAAATGAATATGAAAATAATCACTTCAGTAGACGGTACTCACAAGAGTAGAAGATCGAACGGCCGATATCAAAGTCAGAGTATTGGACAATTAACCGTACAAATGGCTGCAAATGTTTCTCAACTCAGCTGGTAATTTTACTTCATAGGTTAACTCTGAGTTATGTTGCCTACCTTTCTTGAAACCTAAATTTCTTTTTGTTAGAACTAGAAGAGAGAAAAACTGACACTTGTCATTGTGCTTTATTCAATTGTTGGTGCAACCCGTTAGATTTTTTTTGTTAATATATGAAGCATAACTGTTTTCATATTAACCCTGGTATTCTAGGAATCGAATCCAAATTTTCAGATCTCAGCCGATTTTGTATTTAGATATTATTTGTTAATAATTGTTTTGCATCATGTCTGGCATGCTAGGAATCGAATTTAACCTTTTAGATCTCAACCGATTTTGTATTCAGATTTTATTTGTTAATAACGGTTTTGCATATGTCTGGTATGCTAGGAATCGAATCCAAATTTTCAGATCTCAGCCGATTTTTTATTCATATTTTAAACAAAAAATATCAGATTTTGTGTTTTTAAAACAATATCAACTCGACCACAAAATTGTGATTATATATATGGAGCTCAGCATCCGAGCAGCCATCAGCACATTACTAAATCGCTTAGTCCTGTGACCTCTCAACCTGTCCTTTGTATTTAATCAGTTACCAAATTGAAGACGGCTCAAAAGAACACAAAATCGCATTTGTTTCCTTTCCTTGTTTTCTTTCATCGCAGCGTGCAATCGCAATTCTCATGATCACTCGAAACAAAAAGTTATTTTAATGTTGCTGCTGCTGCACTGACAAGATTTTCCGTTTAGAAAAGTGTTTGCCAAAAAATTCACAAGAAATGGCAATCTAAGATTTTTTTTTGCTTGTTGCCGTATATTATTCCTAATAGACATATCTGGTCAGTACCGTTAATAAATAATAACTAAATAAGTAATTACAGTGAGCTATAATTATACATTGCTTGCATCCTTCAGCAAGTTCTTTAATTGCCGAACACGAGTGGCAGCAGTTTCGGTTAAGAATATTTTCGCTTTACGTGCCTTAATCAGCTATGTAAAAAATAATCTTCCCATAACAAAAAAAAAGTTTCAAATTATAATTCATTTCAGACTGCGCTTCATCTTATTTTTATCGGTTGAGGTTTCTGCTTTTGTTTTGCTTTCATAAAATACGAATTCAAAATTAAGATTTTAGTGGCGACCTAAGTTTGTGCATGAAGTTTTATTTTCCCCTAATCTTGTGAAGCATTACGCCATTAGAATTTAAATTCGTTGTTAAAAACAAGTATCATTTTTGTTTTTCAATAATTTTACATTTTTTCTTTGAGTTACATAAAAGATATCTTGCTGAGCCTTTCTGAGTTAGAATAAAACTAACAGTTTAGGAATGTAAAACAGACGCGAAAAGTTATCTTCTTTTATTTATGAAAAATCTTTCCTGTACATCAACAAAAGCACATTATACCGATAAACGAGTTTTTTTTTTCTCTTTTGTGAACGATTCACTGTAAATAAACAGTTTTTATACACGGCCAATTTTTATCACAAAATGGTAATATTTTTACCGAATCCGGTTTTGTGTACGAACTAGCGATATTATCACCATATTAGTGTTTTCTCTTTTCGCAAAAGTTAACAGAATCTCTTATCTTGACGATCTAATTTTGTCCGTACTGTACGATCAAGGTTTTGTTCCTTTTGTTTTAACTTCTCGTTTAGTTGATAATTAAGATTCTCATCCTTCGTACCAGATACATCTACAAAATAAGATATAAACACATTTCTTTCAAGCGAAATAATTTTCTGACACTTAAATCAGATTATTGTACCTTCATTCCCGTTCGGTAAACAGAGAATTTTTCCTTTGCTTCCTTTTTACGACGGCAGTCGATCAAACTAACGATATTTTTCCTTGTGAAATGAAGGATTTTAAAACACCTTCATTATGAGGATTGCTGCCTTCACCGTAATTTACTAAATTCAGTCCCAGCGTTTTAAGTTTTACCTTCGTCTTCC
This sequence comes from Palythoa mutuki, assembly GCA_027575235.2. Taxonomy (NCBI): domain Eukaryota; kingdom Metazoa; phylum Cnidaria; class Anthozoa; order Zoantharia; family Sphenopidae; genus Palythoa; species Palythoa mutuki. The sequence goes on along the minus strand of JAODFW020663444.1, from coordinate 11,773 downwards.
TTTTAGACGTTTAGTGATTCTGGCTTTAGCATAGTGTGAGTGGTGAGCAGCAATACAACCTTCTAGATCACCCTCCTTTATCTCTATCTTATTCTTCAATTTCTGTTGGACTGAAAATGAGTTATAATCCCAGAAATATAAATTCTAATGAATAGTCTGTTGTCTACAAAACAAATCTCTCAATTGCGTCTATTCTTTCTCTTCTTCAACTATGAGACACGACTTTGGCAAGTAATTTTTTTTTTCGATATTCTTTTGTCTTCCAATCTGAAGCTCTTAGCTGCTGAGATGAAAAGAAGAAACGTGTTTTTGCGTTTATTTTTTAACATGATAGCTGTAAGTTGCACAAGAAAATTCCCGCTGATTATTGCGAAACTGCCATTCTTCAACAAATCGAATCCTGCTTTGTGAATTTTGTCAAATGCGGTTTTTATTTGCCTGAATACACTTGTTTAGAACGAAAGTTAGCGAGTCAATTGAAACTTTGATTGCTGAACGTAATAAACTAGAATCCAAGTGTGGCGGGCCTAATAGTAATACGAAAGAATAACAAACGCGTGCTTGGTCAATTTGATATTCACTTCAGAATAATACCACACGCGTCCTCATAGTACATAAATTTAGCCTTTAAAGAATATCTCAGTTGTCATTGTTTTTCATCAGAAATAGTCTTTTTTTTCTTTGTTTTTGAACTATTCTTCCCCGTATTTTGGTTTCTCAAGGTATGAAGAGCACATCGAAACTGGCTTGAACGTTTTCAATGTTTGACCCTTTAATCTGTTTTTCTGTTTGTTCTAATACTAAGATCATTTTACACGGCTTTTTGTGGGCAAAGTTTACTCTCAATAATAATCTAAATTATGTTTGCAAAGGCAAGTTAGAAAAACAAGGCAAGTTCAAATTATAGTTTTCTCAGTGTAAATATTTTTTTTTGTAATTCTGAGCGGAAGGGATTGAAGATCGAACTTAATGAATGTTGAAATATATTTATACCGATATACGTATTAGTAGGAAAGTCTACTTCCAGGTCATTAGCTGTTATGGATTTCAATAACAAATCGACTCAAACAAACTAAAACTTTTAAAATTTGTTTTTAACTCTTCACCTTAAGCTACTCTACATATTAAAGCTCAGAAATCAAAGATATTCAAATAAACTTTATTACGAACTCTTTTGAATTGTCCTCTTATTTATGCTCAGAATCGATGCGTTGTTAGCTCGTTATCAGCGGGATATGAGAGTGTCTTCGGTTTCCTTAATTGAAAATGTTTTACACCTAGCCCTGAGTAAGTATATTTTTCTCTGCCAAATTAATTGACTGTGTTCCTCATAGTAAATAACATAATTAAACTGGGTCTTTGTAGTTTGATTAGAAACGTAAACATAACGAAGAAAACCTTATACAATAACATACAACAAATCCGCAAGCAAATTTTTTGCACCCTTGATTTCATCACTATTGCTACTGACACGTTATGTACAATAAACGTTATGTTTAGCCGAGTTCATATTGTTGTTCTTGATCCCCTCTCGTTCCGTCGGAAATGCAAAGAACAATAACCAGAAATAAAACTCAGACGCCTTCGCTTTTACATGAAAATAAGAACTCAAAAATCCTTTTTTAAAACCAATAGCAAAAAGTACGCGTAATGCAGTTCTATGGCAAGACAAAGGCAATTGCAATTACTACAATAAAGCTACATCTCTTTTGCTCTTAAATATTTATCTTCACTGCAAATCGATCTTAACCAAAGATTTTAATGGCTGCGCAAATATTACGGACCAAGAGCAGATTATGTGTAATTGCCCCCTCTACTTTGTCTCGCTCGCTCCTAGCAACCTATAGCCGGACTCTAGTGGGGTTACTTCATGGAAGATTCTCTTCCCGAGTAGTCACTGATAATCGAACAAAGACAGCAAACCCTTGGGGTTAGTTTCTGAAAAAAGGTTTCTCCCTAAATTCATTGTTTCGAATGCACGCAAATTGACCCCGGCTAGCGAGTTCCGAAAAGATTATTTGCAAAAGTGACACAATATACTCTTTCATTATGCAAATCGCTCTACCGAGTCCATTAAATAGAGAATAAGTTGAAAAGTTTGTAAATCTCTTTAAAAAATCTCAGACAAAGAAAAAAGAAAAAGTATGGTAAACCCTTAATGAAACACGTGCGAAGAACACAATGGCAAAGGCCGCAGATGGAGCCAAGACCATTGAGCGTAAAACATCATTAGAATGAAATGGACCGCTTGCGCACCTGCGATCGAACCGCAGGTGTCGCTTGTTCGGCCGCAAACAATACTATCATTTGAATATTGTTTAAATGAAAAAGCAAATATATCAGAAAAATTTGAAATCACTTCGCTTTCATTGGATTTTAATTCAGTTAAAGTTTCAAAAATTTTTATTTTTGCCATGTTTTTATTAGTTGGTAATTTTTTCTAATTTTGGCTCTTAGTTATTATTCCCAAAGGCCCGAGAGGAAGAGGATTTTGCACAATAATCGCCGTCCGAAATTGCTGCACTTTTATTGGCTTAGAACTGATATATGAATAATTCATCTTCAAATAATTAACACCTATTGTTTACTCCGTGTATTATTATTGAAATGAAATATTAGCATTGTCCTATTATATCATTATATCCATCAAGCATAATCACGCCTTAAGGTGCGCATAGTACACAGTGAGTCGCTCATAATAGATCGAGGTTGCTCCTTTGAACACAACAGTTCAGACCGGCCAGCAACGTGTTAAGACCATAGATCAGTTTTGGCTTGAAGGCAACTTCAAGCTTCAGAAGGAATTAAGCTGGAACGTTTGGCCAATATGGGAAAACAAGACGATGGACATATAAAACGCCCTATGAATGCATTCATGGTGTGGAGTCGCGGGAGAAGAAAACAGATTGCAGCGCTCAATCCAAGAATGCATAATTCTGAAATTAGTAAAAAGCTAGGAGCACAGTGGAAGATACTACCGCCGGAGGAGAAGGAGCCATTTATTGCCGAAGCAAAGCGACTTCAAGCAGTTCACATACAGGAACACCCCGACTACAAGTACAAACCTAAACGGCGGAAGCCGAAATCTTTACCGAAGAAAGAACTCACAAATCCAATGTTCAGCCCTTACAGCTCAGCAATGATGGCGGTTGATAAATTCTCAACGAATCAATTGCCTCAAACAATGGGTCATTCACCAGCTTTGTCCGCTGATCCAATGTATTCCAAAATAAATGGTGCACCGGCTTTTCACTCAGTCGCGCCTGGATATCCAGTGATTTATCCTAATGTGTCGACAGTTAGCTCTCATGCCGGTTCCCCTTCACGTCAGATCTTCGCTGGCTCGCTCGATGGCACTCATTCGTTCCGTGGGGGCGAAATCATGAATGGACGCCCAATCTACAGCTCGCAAGCCTTCCAGCATGTACAGAGCCCACTGCCAAGTCAAATTCAGCCCCGAATTTCGACTGTTGAAGAAACTAGAGCCGGTTCAGCGAACTCTGTGAGTGCGTCTCCAAGTCCAACAATATCTAGTGCCGAACCGCCACCTCGTGCGGGAAGTGCAGGTTATACGTCCACCGATTTTGGGAGCCAACGCGTATGGCAACCTCAACAAGATCTCCCGCATTCAAGACCAGTGGCCTATGTTCCGGTATTGCTTTAAATCAATGACAGACTTTATTGTTTAATAAGTTGTAGTAGTTTGGGACTTCAATGTTACTAAACATGCATGTCAAGTACAAACCACATGTCTCAGATTTCAAATGATTTTTATTGAGTTTATTGAGTAGTAACGAAATTCATTCAGAGCATAACTAACTGTTTGCGGTTCTCTCGTTTACCAAATTATTTCAGTTGTTGAAGTTATCGATTGGAATAATTAAGTATAAAATATATTGTATTTAAGTGCTAATATTCAATTGCCCGATCAGGGCTAGATATCTAGTTTATGCTGTGTTTGGGTTGTACTTTGGCAACAAATTTCCGTTTGCACAATGCACGCGGATTTGATAAATGTTGAGTAATAACCTTGAATCTCTTTGCTACTGCAAGCTAACGACCTTGTGGTATTAACCACATTAAATCGTTTAACACCCACTCGGCCGCTAGAAAAACTAACAGCCTTCTTGTCATCTCTTCTAGCAGTAATCAAAGCGAAACTTTCTGCTTTCAGCACTACATTGCGGTGTCGAACCGAAAACTTCTTTCTTTGAATTTTAATATATGCAGATTGTATAGCGCATTCGCCAGTTGAGAGGCAAACGAAACTTCGCTAATTTTGTTTTATAGAACTGTGAACTACCCTTCTCAAAGTTTCATCGGCATCAATATTTTCATCTGACTTATTTTGTAAATGGCCTTTTAGTCCGAGTTAAAGAACAATGCTATAATCGGGGGCCACAAACGAAACTTCTGTTTGGACATTGTTATGCAAAGATTGTAATTCAGTTAATGCGATAAAACAAGAGGCCCACGTCAAAGCTTAGAACAAAGCAATTTCTAAATATCTCGCTGGAGCTAGCAAAGACCTTTATCAAACCGATACCAATGTTTACATTAGGTGTTTTCTCTTTTTGAAGCTTTTCGAAGTGAAACATGATCGACGCGTGGTAAAATATTTATTTTCTCTTCTTGCATATTTATTAACGGGGTTTTGATCAATGATTCTAAAGCCGGCGCTCTTTTTCCTCTTAAGAATAATTGTCGAAATTTATCGCTTAACTAGACAAGCATTGAAAATAAACTCTAATAAGGTTTGCGAGTCCAACACAATTACAAGTGGTCTTTTTTGTGATGCGATTATATCAAAAGAACTCGATTTGGTGAGTAAGACTTGCGAGTCGTTCATGCTTAATCACCCACATGCACTTTGCATGTTAAAGTTGTATTTAGCATAATCAGGTTCTCAAATTGCCGTTGGACTTTCACCGAATGTGAGTTGCGAAAATATATATTTTTTTCGTTTCCGCGTACAGCACTCTTTCTATTTTTCGTTTTCGATTCTAGATTTCCTGGACACCTGGAGACGACACGTGTCTGATCTTCTTCGGCTCTTCACTGACAAGGATAATGGAAATTAATTTATTAACTCTTGACAATTTCTAACTATGAGTTTATAAATGCATCATAAGTAGTGACCTTTCAAAACCTTATAGAGTTAATCGTTTGTAGAGACAGATTTATTTTTAAACTTCCAAAAAATCAAAAAAGGCCGTAAAAATCAGCAAAGTTTCAACAGAAGAAGAATTTGGTTGAAGATGGCGACGATTTCATAAACCGCATTTAACAATACTTCTAAAAGTTCGTGTTAACTGGCACTCGAAATGAACGCTAAACTATTAATTCTCTTAATTTACCAAACATCAATAAGACGTTCTTTCTGTTTAATTCTAGGCAGTTGGTCTCGCGGTTATCAGGATAAGCCACACAAAATAATCTTGTCATGTGCTTGGCTTTATTTTATCCACGTGGGAACTGGACGCATTTCAACTCGTCTTGCCTGAGTGCCCACCCACTAAGACATTTTGTATGTGAAAGAAAAGAAAGCGAAAATTATTTTTGACAAGATGTCAGTTTTTATATACAAACTTAACTCGAATGCTATTTGAAAAAGATTAGCTTTTACGCAGCAATTGTTAGCAGAATTTATACAATACAACGGACGGCCTAGAATTTTGTGAGAAATAACGTTTTATATTTGCAACGCCATCATTTTGGGTTTTTATTTTCTTGGTGCTTGGCAACGACGTTTTTTCCCAACTCTTTTCGTTTATTTGTCCAAGGTAGTTTTATAAAACTAAATATGTTTGCTTATGAAGATTTCTTTTTGAGATATGGGAAGTAAAAACTGATTTTTATACGGTTATCTAACTTTGAAAGGAATCTGGTTTCCGCTCTCGATATTTGATGCGGAATTTGTAAATATTGCTTTTATGATGGCATATTAAGTTAAGATAATGTGCAAAACAAGACTTGCCCTGTTAAGGCCTATCAAACCATTAAGTTGTAAATACATGCTTCGTTTCATCTCGAGTTTGTTCCATAAAAGTGAGAGTGACGCGAATAATTAACACTTTCCTTCAAGAGATGGACAGTGAAATGTTTTTTTTTGTTTGGAGCTTTTAGCAGTCAGTTCAAAACGCTGAAGCGACTCGAAAGAGATCTAAAAATTATAACACAACACGTTATGAACATTCACATTTTTTCGCTTCTCCTTGGCTTCAATTTTCGCTTGAATTTGTGTTATTTTACCTTCTATAGGGCAAGTGTTATTTGTATATATGCGGAAATGAAAAATAGCAAGAATATTTTCATATTGTGTGTATAAAGTTATCTTTACCGCTTTGAAGATATGTGTATTAAAAGTGTGATGTTTAAACAAGTTTGCTCTCTGTTCTAGATTCATAACCTGAAGTTGGAACTTGACCGGAGAATAAAACTAGAGCCTAGAGAGATGTTAGCCTAAGTTGTGGGTGCAAACTGAAGGGGAATGGAGCGTTCTTCACCACACTTCAACATCTGATTAACTGGACTTTTCCTGTGTTTTTTTCTCTGTTTCGTCCAACTGGATATTTACGTGCTCTGCTTACTACACCCTTCTCCACTGCTGTGATAACAATTCGCAGACTTCTGCTCCAACTCTGAACTGAAATGAAAAACTTGGCTTGCCTTCAAATTGATTAAGCCAGTTCTTTTAAACATCAATATTTATAAAGAAGACAAGTTTATCTTTAAGTTAATACTTAATTAATTTTGATACCTAAATTTTGGTTTACGACTGGGGCTCGCCAACTATTCTATATAGTTTGTTTACTTTATTAATGGTAAATTTTTGTCATAAAACGACGGTTTAAATCGCTCTTTTCAAGGGAGCTTTCATGATATTAATTTCCTGTCTCTTCCAAATTAGTTCGCTTTTGTCTTTTGTTAATGCAACTGAGATCAAAGTAACAAAAGAAAATTCCCGTTGTTTTTAGTAAGTTTTTCTTCCCTGAACAGATATAAAATTAACTTAAAAAACATATTAAACCTTAAAATTTAAAACAAAACAGTTCTAATATGTTTTCTTAGGGGTTTATATTTAAAGTTATCTGTCTTTGACTTTATATAACATTTGTGTATACGTTTCTGATTTACATTATTTATTCAGAAAATGGCATTTTGCTGAAAACTTTGATATTTGTACTAGAAATCGTAAATCGCACAATCGTTTTATTATCATAATCTGAAAATACACCAATTTATTTAACCTTTTGTGAATACACAAAACTCGGGTATAAACCAGATAAGGTTTATTAAACGCAGCCGGAAATTTCTTGAAGTTGGACTTCATGTAAACAATGTTAATTTTGTTTTTGTGGCCTTTTGGTAGGTTAGTACTAGCATATATAGAACGTGTAAATAGTATTATTCGATATTAACGAGAAATACTGCCCAATATTTTTTCTTAGCTTCTCTTGTGGTAAATAGGTCAATATATGCTTTCACGCATGAGTTATGTTTCATTAAACTGTTTTTATTTTCGATAACAGACAAGTCTTGTTGTTAAACTGACGATTACATTTTGGCAGTGAGCTTCATTTTATTATTGTAAAATAGTCTTATAAACGTCAATTAAACCATCAAAAGATGTAAACAATTTCTTGTTTTTATTTCAGCTTTCTTGTAAAATCTTCGTGTGGTCTGCTTAAGTTCTATTACTTTGTGAGATCATCTCCATTGCGGTGGGTTTAATGCGATACGATATGTGAATTTCTTTTGTGGTGTTATCATGGAAACCAAAGGGAAAGCAAAACGATTTGAAAATGCCTTGTTCACCACTTCATCCTTCCCAACCTTTTTACCGATAACTTTGAGGTTTCCTTCCCTGAGGCTCCGGATTAATTTTAATAGGGTTGTAAAGCAACTTATCACTAAATTTACGGTCGACTACCACCACACCCATAGCAAGTTATGTCCATCTCATTCAAACTTAGGTTCAAACGGGAGTTGCGACCAAAATTGAACAATAGAAAAACGATTTCAGCAAAATTGCTTAGCAGCAGTGATACCTTAAAAATGTATTTATGGAACGCACGGATTTTAAATTTTTTTCATTTGTAGACTTGAGTCATCGCCTTTTGTTAGAGTACTGGACAATTAGTGAATTGCAACATTCCGTTCAGTGACGTTGATATTAAGAAAAATATACCAAATTTTCGATTAGAAAAGCGATTAACTACGTAAACCACATTCATAAGGGGAAAACAAAATATTGAAAGATCAAGTTTATTGGCACAATATTCTGCTATTGTGAATCTTGATAAAAATTAAACCACATTTTGCAAACACAAAGCCGTTTAATTTATGTAAACCGTGTTTATATACAAAGGGGACAACAGATAAGATTGAAATAAAATTTGGAAATTTTATCTTAGTTTTAAACTTACATTAGTTTTTACTGGTGGATCCACACCGGTTTCACCATTTTACGATAATCGCTTAGTTTGTAGTCTTCGTTTCTCTAATAAAAGTAAATTTCTACCTTGAAAATCTGAAAAATATTTTGAACATATTTTTTTGAAAAGAGAGGCTCCGGTCGCCTGGAATTACAACGTGGAAAATGACTTGTTGAATAATCAAGCGATTCACAACGCTGTATTCAACAAGTATTGAACTATCGAATATTCCGAGTCAGACAGATACTGTAAAGGGAATTTTAGCGTGCTCCTTGAACCACGTTATGATGATTTTTCAGCGCTTATTCTTTGGGAAAGCGGTTACCGCCATTATTCTTTTATTCTCGCTTGTTTTTCTTGCGCATTGTTTGACTGCGATAATCTTTGAATTGTTGGACTGCAATGAGAATGTCTTGGAAACTGAATTAAACACTTAAAAAAATGAATCAGTGAACAGAGATTTTCTTCTTGTGGCATTCAGAATAACCTGAACACAAAGCTAGTTTATACATGGCTGTTGTAGATTATAGTTTGTACATGGCTGTATTAGATGATAGTTTTTACATGGCTGTATTAGATGATAGTTTGTACAAAGCTGTTGTAGATGATAGTTCGTACATGGTTGTTGTAGATGATAGTTTGTAAATGGCTGTTGTAGATGATAGTTTGTACAAACCTGTTGTAGCTGATAGTTTGTACATGGCTGTTGTAGATGATAGTTTGTACATGGTTGTTGTAGATGATAGTTTGTACATGGCTGTTGTAGATGATAGTTTGTACAAAGCTGTTGTAGATGATAGTTTGTACATGGCTGTTATAGATGATAGTTTGTACAAAGCTGTTGTAGATGATAGTTTGTACATGGCTGTTGTAGATGATAATTTGTACATTGGCTGTTGTAGATGATAGTTTGTACATGTTTGTTGTAGATGATAGTTTGTACATGGTTGTTGTAGATGATAGTTTGTAAATGGCTGTTGTAGATGATAATTTGTAAATGGCTGTTGTAGATGATAGTTTGTACATGGCTGTTGCAGATGATAATTTGTACATGGCTGTTGTAGATGATAGTTTGTACAAAGCTGTTGTAGATGATAGCTTGTACAAAGCTGTTGTAGATGATAGTTTGTACATGGTTGTTGTAGATGATAGTTTGTACTAAGCTGTTGTAGATGATAGTTTGTACATGGCTGTTGCAGATGATAATTTGTACATGGCTGTTGTAGATGATAGTTTATACATGGTTGTTGTAGATGATAGTTTGTACATGGCTGTTGTAGATGATAGTTTGTACATGTTTGTTGTAGATGATAGTTTGTACATGGCTGTTGTAGATGATAGTTTGTACATGGTTGTTGTAGATGATAGTTTGTACATCGTTGTTGTAGATGATAGTTTGTACATGGCTGTTGTAGATGATAGTTTGTTGATGGTTGTTGTAGATGATAGTTTGTACATGGTTGTTGTAGATGATAGTTTATACATGGTTGTTGTAGATGATAGTTTATACATGGTTGTTGTAGATGGTTTATACATGGTCGTTGTAGATGATGTATGTGGTAGATGATAGGTTGTACATGGTTGTTGTAGATGATAGTTTGTACATGGCTGTTGATAGTAATGGTTTTGTGATAAAATATTTCGAGTTTCACTCTGTGCCAACTCGGCAGTGTTTGAGTTTTCTTCATGTAATATGGAATTTGCATTTTTTCAAAGGAATACAAAGTTTGATTTTAATTATCTTATGAGCTTATTGGTCCAAGAATAGTCTGTTTTTCACAAATACACTTTCCGACATTTATTGAAAATGCACATAATTAGCAACTGAGACACGCTTTTGTTAAATGTGGTGTACAAAGACTCATAATGTCGCCCATTTTTCTTAGACGTGACTGAATTGTTTGAACATATCTCAAAGTGAATGTTTTAAAAAATATTTCCGTTGACTCGAAAATAAAGTGTCTTGCTTTAATCGAGTGAAACGGTGTGTGATGGGTAGAAACGTAAGTAGCGAGAACTCCTGTAAAGTCGACAAAGAATATATAATTTTATTCTTTCTTTCTCCTTTAGAATTTGACTTATTTCTTAGTAGTATAATCTCGCTGTCTTTTAAACACGAACAATGCTTAACGAATTAAGTAATTTTTGACGATCGAAAACAAAGCAGATTGTTTTTAATCGAGAGCCGATACCCAAAATATGATATAGTATCAAAAATTAGAGTTTCCGTTGAGAAATCAATTTTGCTGGAGATACTCTCATGTTTATTCAAGGCTTGGCAGAAGAGAGACTACCTGGTTAGTCTAATGATGCTGTCTTTTGAAAATCCCATTATTTTGCTTCCCGCTTAACTCAGCGGGTCTGTGGGACTAAATGGAAGTGACCCAGACAAGAAAACAAATCCCTGTAGTTTCTGACACGAGGGAGCCGAACATGCTGTGTTAAAATATTTTTCAATTACACAGGGGGCAAAGAACCGCTGCGACTCTAATGGCTCTGCGTGTTTTTTACTCTTCTTATTTTTGAAAAGAAATGCTAAAATTAAATGGATTAATTTCTCTTTGTTCTATTGTCACTTTTTAATTGTGTACGTAGCTTAAGAACATTTTTAACGAAAGAGGGTTGACTGAGCTACAAAAGTTAGGCCATATCTCCTCTTCATAATGGCCAGTGAATGATATGTCAACTTCTATAATCTGGGTTAAAGACAGCATCGAACCAAAGATTTTCAAAATCTGAGTGTGATTAGGCAGGTTTGTTTGCTCTGCATGTGCTTTTAACTCTATAAGTAATGAACTATTGTTTCCTCACACGGGTAGGTGGGCCTTATTGGATCTCTATTTTGGTTGACGATTGACTGATGTAGAACTTTTTGTATGCAAGATGGGTATGTAAAAGAAAAAAGAATTTCGTGACAGAGTTACAAAAAATATGGCATGTTTATTCGTGGAAATAAACAAAAAAAAGTAAAATCTTCTCTGGTAGAAGCTACATTGATTTAACAGTAGAACCCTCTGTAAATAAAAGAGTCATATTTGGTTCTGAAAGTTTACGAAAGAGCTCAATACAAAACTATGGACCAAAGGTGATGTTTATACGAGACATTTTGTCGTTCAACTTGACTCGCAGCACCACTGCAAGACAAATTGGTACACGCAATTTTTTTATAAGAACAAGGAAGCTCAAATTTGCCAAAATTTAAGAACAAGCTCGAGCTGGGGTTTGATAACTAGGAAAGATTTTTTGGTAGAAAATTGACTAAAACATAGTGATACTGCGTAAAACATAAAAAAGATTCACTGTAAAAACTGCTCAACAAACAATGACAGTAATTC
>JAODFW020662494.1:0-11610 GCA_027575235.2 Palythoa mutuki | reverse complement strand
CCGAAAATCATACAAAACGTTTACGGACTCGGCTGAAAAATTCAGATAAATTAGAACTCATGGATATCTTGAAATTCCGCAAAAAATGTTTTTCGAAAGTTGTTGTTAAATAGGAGAAACTTAGCAGAATCGGTCTCCTAGGGTAGACTGAAATTTGGTCCGCCATCTTGGTTTCAGCTAGCGCCGCGATGCGTCATGGGAGCCAAAAACGTTTTGTCTGGTCGACCACGACGAAAAAACAAACCCATTTTAATACTGGGCTCCACACGTAGCCCAGTAATAAGTTGCTGTGCTTTGACAACATTTTATAATTTCTGTGTTTTTCTTAGTTGATTATTATATTTCTGTATTCAGGGAGAAAGAGGATAACAAGTCTTGGCCATCAGTTGCAAATGAACCAGCATTGTATTGACACAGCATACAATTTCTATAAGCTTGCTGTCAATAAGAGGCTGACAAGAGGCCGCAGGACAAATCATGTGGTTGCTGCCTGTTTATATCTTGTGTGCAGAACAGAAAAAACTTCTCATATCCAGTCCTGTTTTTAGATAATATAGAATATAATTAATGAAAGCTGAAAATATAAATCATATAATAATTATTTTATTCTACAATAAACACTTTCAAAAAGGTCTAAGAATAAAGCTAAGGGAGGGGTGGCTGGGAGTAGAGGTATAGTCCAGGTGTCGAGGGCTTGAGTTTTAAAAAATATGCAACAGTTCAGTTTATCAGGATTTATTGGATTTAATCAGCATCCATCCATTGTCACACCTTGGCAGTACAAGAAATGTTGTATCGTTGTTAGTGAGTTATCAAAATTATGCATTTCTTCCTTAATTGACTATTTAGATATGCTGTTAGATTTTAGTGATATCTTGCAGGTGAGTCAACATTACGTCTCTGCTTTCATCTTGCCAGGATTGTCATTTCAACTAATGACCTTAAAAGTGGCGTAGGAGGTGCACATATCTTTCATTCAAGCTCACTGCTTGATTATTATGCTAATGATAGAACAAATTCAGCTTCAGTGGGCCAGTAACTGATGTTTTACTAAATATGATAACAGAATTCAGACTTTGAATCAGTGAATACATGCTGAGTACGCTTTCTTGTTTCTTGCGAAAGGACGGTTAATTGGATTTGTTAGTATTCATGTGTTATGGGATCATATCATTGTTAATTATTCTCCCAAATTAACGTGACAAAATAATCAGTATTTCACCCTTAATTGACATTTAAGTTCTCTCAGAATTAGTGACTATATAACAAATGCTTCTAAATGCAGATTGATGTCTTTACTTTGGGGCGAGCCTACTTGAAGCTTGCTCAGGAGCTTTACATCCACCTTCCTGCAGTTGGTAAGGTTAAAATAAATGTTGTTTTTTATCCATTGTAATTGATGAAGACCACTAAGCTTCTCATTTTCTATGTTTGATGATGGGTGTGTAAATGGCCGATTAGGTCAGTCTGCACCTGGAATGATCTACAACAGTGTGGGCATGAAATATATGTAGTAGCAGCTGCGAAAGGAACAACAGCTCTTGATTTCCTTGCTGATCTGTGTTGTTGCACAGTTCCACACCCTGTTTGCTTCACACGATGCTGCTCCGCTATGGATGGCCACCCACCATTTGGTGCAGTTCTGTATAAGCTCTTCCCAGGATGAAGGGTTAAGAGGGAACTCCTTAAGAGAGCATTTAAGGATGCCCTTGAAAGATTTCCTTTGACCACCCCAGGATCGTTTGCCATGTTTTAATTCCCCATAAAAGAGTTTTTGGGAAGCTGATGGTCTGGCATTTATTGGGCAATTTCAGACCAGCCCAGCGGAACTGGGATTGTATTAGTCAAAGAATGGTGTGAATGCTGTGCATTTCAGAACAGGAAAGAACCTCAGACAGACTGTAAGGTTAAATAAACACTGTTCCCTAGCATTGAGAGTATTGCAGAAATGTCCAAGGGATAATATATTATTAATAACATTAATTATTTACTTTATCATTGGGAACATTGTTAGTTTGACAAAGTCTGTTAACTCCATAGGGAAGGACCCAACAGCTGAGTACCAAATATCTATTATCGAAAGTGTTGTGATCTGAATTTTATAAAAGAATTCTTTGAAGAATATTTTGCCTGAACGCATGAGCAATAGCGTGGCAGATGGATTTCTTGTATATTTTAAACAGTTTTTAGATGCCTCATATGTTTATGAGAGTATCATATTATATATACTAATTTGTCCAGAATTCTGTTAATTCTGTTGTTTCCTGCTCCCAACAAACAGATCCTTGTCTATACATTCAGCGATTTGCCCATAAACTTGAATTTTCTGAAAAAGAGCATGATGTTGCTGTGACAGCACTAAGACTAGTGTCTAGAATGAAACGTGATTGGATTCATCATGGTCGGCGCCCTTCAGGTCTTTGTGGAGCAGGTGAGAACTGTTAGTGCAGAGCTAAATCTTCTTATCAAGGAGATGCTGATAGTGCATGGCAACTGTTTCTGGAAAGCTATTTGACTTTTGTTGTTTATAGGGTGGAAAGTTAGGTCATGTAATACAGTGTAGCACAAAACCTTGAAGTCCAAATCTGGCAACAAATTTGTTTGAACAGTAATTAAAAATGTAGATGAAGTCATTACCAAACATGACTCTTGCATATATCAATCAAGCAAATACAAAATATATGTCCAGAATCCTAAATCTGTATTGTTAGAATCCATTCATTAGTTAGTGTGTCCAGATGCATACCAGGAAAGGGAATAAAGAATCCATTCAAGGGAATCTAGAATCTATAGATTACTAAGGTGGGACAGTATCAACCCAGCAATAGCTGTGTCCCATGCTTGAAGCCCATAAGTTCAAAACATCTGGTACCTAATAAGTAAATTATATTCACAATGAGGCTCCTTTCTTGGGCTTCGATATCAGCTTTCTTGGCATCATATTGTTTTACAGAGTCCAACTTTATTTGGGATTCCTGAAGTTGGATTCCAGATTTTCCACTTAGAATTCCAGATGCTGTCAACTGGATTCTGGATTTCTGCAACTGGAATTTGGATACTACACTTAGAATTCCAGATACTACTAACTGGATTTTGGATTGCTGATACTGGATTCCAGTTAGTGTAGATATTTCAGATGCCATCAACTGGATTTTCGATTCCTGAAACTGGATTCCAGATTCTACACTTAGCATTCCAGATGCCATCAACTAAATGCTGGATTTCTGAAATTGGATTCCAGTTTCTACACTAAGCATTCCAGATGCCATCAACTAAATGCTGGATTTCTGAAATTGGATTCCAGTTTCTACAATTAGAACTGGATTCTGGATTCTTCAAACTGGATTCTAGGCCGGGTCTACACTGAGAATTCCAGATGCCATCAACTGGATTCTGGATTCCTGAAACTAGACTCTGGATTCCTGAAACCAGACAATGGATTCCTGAAACTAGACAATGGATTCCTGAAACGAGATTCTGGGTTGTACAATGAGAATTTCAGATTCCATCAACTGAATTCTGGATTCCTGAAACTTGATCCTAGTTTCTATACTTACAATTCTGGATGTCATCAACTGAATTTTGGATTTCTGAAACTGGATTCCAGTTTCTACACTTAGCATTCCAGATGCCATCAACTGAATTCTGGATTCCTGTGACTAGACTCTGCATTCCTGAAACTAGACTCTGGATTCCTGAAACTAGACAATGGATTCCTAAAACTAGACAATGGATTCCTGTAACTAGACTCTGGATTCCTAAAACTAGACTCGTGATTCCTGAAACTAGACTCTGGATTCCTGAAACTAGACAATGGATCCCTGTAACTAGACAATGGATTCCTGAAACTAGACTCTGGATTCCTGTAACTGAATTCTGGATTCCTGAAACTAGACAATGGATTCCTGAAACGAGATTATGGGTTGTACACTGAGAATTTCAGATTCCATCAACTGAATTCTGGATTCCTGAAACTTGATCCTAGTTTCTATACCTACAATTGCGGATGTCATCAACTGAATTTTGGATTTCTGAAACTGGATTCCAGGTTCTACACCGAGAATTGCAGATGCCATCAACTAAAATCTGGATTCCTGAAACTGGATTTCGGATTCTACACTTAGATTTCCAGATGGCTCCAGTTTGTATCTGTGCAGATCAAAGTAATTAGTGTTTTGTTTGATAAACTTTAATAACAAAAACATTACGTGGATGCTTGGAAGTATGAATTGTCTGATGTCTCTAACATTGGAAGATAGTATCGAGTATAGTATCTATTTGCGCCTGTTTATATTTACCAACAAATAGCATAACATTAAGCTGGAGCTGTCAACCTTGGTGTCTAACCTGTAATCCGACCCTGCCGCTTGGGCGTAGAGAAATGAAAAAGAATGCCTGATAAAAATCACACCCTATGTGTGACTTGTTATGTTTAGCTAATAAAAATTTACCAGAAATGTTCTTGTTAGAAGTTATTACTACAGTGAGCTTTTTTCCTCGACTTTCCTCCGAGGATTCTTCTCTGTGACTCATCTACTAACGTTTTTGAAACAACCTATCCGATTTCAATAATTGAGCCCGTATCAAATGAGCATGCCAGTTGAAAGATGATGGTTGAGCAAGAGTTTGCTCAACTGTCATCTACTGTTGAGCACAATTAATTATTGCAGTAGAGTTGAACGATGAGTGACAATTAGAATGAAATCAGCTACAATTTTAAAAGCACATGTTCACGAACTTGGAAAACAAGTCAAGGTGCGTTCAAAAAATTAAACGGACTCAAAGCTCTTGAATGTGTGTGATTTCAAAACTTAGTTTCAAACTACAATCAACTTTCGTCCCCACATTCTCGTTTAACCCAGGTTTTATGCTCTCTCCTTAGCAATCTTGGTTGCTGCAAGACTGCATGGATTCTGTAGAACTGTGAAAGAAGTTGTCAAAGTTGTGAGAATCAGCGACACTACAATTAGGAAACGCTTAGGTGAATTCATGGAAACTCCATCTAGTCAGCTCACCATTGATGAATTTCACAAAATTGACTTGGAAGAAGAGCAAGATCCACCATGTTTTACCCAAGCAAGAAAAAGAGCAAAGCAACAGGCTGAAGAACTTAATAAACCAGAAATTACTAAAGAACTGGAAACATTCAAAGAATTGATAGACGCTATGCTTGGAATTACAAAGAATCACGAAACAGAGATAGATTTGTCCGACAAACCAGATCAACGGAAGACAGACCCCAGGACGTCTGGTGGTAGTAGCGAGAATGTATTGGTTTCACATCAGACTACTTTACAGCCATCAATATCTACAGCTGAGCTACCGGCTCATCCCTCAACTGTCACAACAGATAAGCCTTCAAGCAATGGTACAACAGAAAGAGCTGTTGGTAATAAAGTGTATTCGTTTTTGTCATCGGTGCTTTCGCCAAGCAATAGGTCATTTCCGATTTACGCCCCACTTTGAACAAATAAAAACATCAAGTCGAGGCCAAGTGTTCAAAAATACAGCAAATGTATGAAATGTGAGCATCTACCCTCGGCTTGAAGCTTTTGTTTGTGGGGAGTAGAAAGTAATTTGGAAATGGCCTATCAGCGTATGTAACTCTTGGGTCGTTTGAGTTTCAGTTTCTACTGGGGTAACCTGTGATTGATTGATGTCTCTCCAGAGGTGTTAAAAGTTCTCATCTGGTTAACACTACAGAAACTAGAGATCAGCTGCAGCTCAAATCGAAGCACAAAATTGTTTACAAAAGAGTTTAGCTCAGCTATTTTTCTTGACAACAGCTTTACAATAGGCACTGTTTTGGCACCAAGAGTTTCTGTTTGTTATTATGAAAATTTCAGTTTGTTACAAGTTAAACTTATCCTAGAAGCTTCTTTCATTATTCTCTCTACCAATTCACAACAGAGTCAACTGAAGAATATCTACTGTTATTCAGTGTGTAACAGTAATGCTAACGTTGGACGTACGAGTCCTAGTTTTCTCTTTTATGGTCAGGATTTTTGTTTCAGTTCTTTGCGTTTGCATAGAACGTTTTCATTTAGTGTGGATAATTAAAATACTTATGACCTTAACCACAACTTTGGAGATTTTAAGAAAGTGGTAAATGGCCATGTATGAAAAACACAAACACTGGAAATCTAGAATGGATTCCCAGAACCAGAAGTGGATGGACCTGAAACTCTAAAAATATCTACAGAAACTAAAAATCATAACTCCTTCCGTTCTGTGTAGGCATCTGGGACATTTCTACCTTGTTAAACTTCAGAGAAAGGACTCTTTAAATGTTTAGAGGAAGAGCAAACGCTGGAAAAAAGCAGGTGCCCCAAGTAGGAATCGAACCCACTTCTCATTACTTTCATGACTGGTTTTCTACCTCTGTGTTGTGTTGGTGTTTCAGTGTAGTCTCATCCATTGTAGTTGCCTTGGTAGTGTTACAGTACTGAAGTATCTGTGCTATACACCTAGATAACCCACAGACCGCAGAAGATGAAACAGGAGAGCTGGACATAGCAGGACTTGATGATCTAGAACTCGATAAAGCAAGTACAAAAGTTTCTCTCCCTTGGCTTGTCTTGCCTTGCTCCACTGTTTTATTGTTGCTAAGGTCTTTTTCTTGGCTAATCTATGCATGTTTCAGATTCAGGTGAGCTTCCTTCAGATTCATTCAGAATGATTTGATAAGACTGAAAGATCTGAGCCATATTATAACGGGAGCAAGACAAGACAAAGATTTACTTTAACTTTATATAATCTCTGTTTTTCCTTTTAAATTTAGCTTTTGCTGCCAGAGCTCTTTAATTCAACAGTTGCTGTAACGAGTTTGGATCAAATTGGATTTATATACGTCTTGTAACTAAATTGTTTTACATTTGAAAAAACTATCGTTTTCGCAAAGACGATGTCATTCTAGTTGACACCAGTAAAAGTGAGAGATCAAATAAAAGGAAGTGGCATTTGTAAACCTTACAAAGTTAATAAAAAGTTTTTAGTGTGAGCAATATTGAATTAAAGAAGAATCTTTTGCCTGCATGCAGACTGTATGATGTTGTATCCTGCAGCTGCAGTGAACTTGATGTTGTTTTTATTTTATTTTGCAGTGTTTATTGACAGAAAAAGAAGTAGAGATAAAAACAAAAATTTGGATGGAGGAAAACAAAGAATATCTCGAAAAGCTAAAAGGTAGCATTAAAGTTTAGTTATAAATGTTCAAATTTATACACACGTTTTTTATACAAATACGATGTTGTAGGAACACTCACGGGTTCAAATTGGCCTAAAAACTAAGAACAATCAAGTCTGGGACGAATTCTGGTTAATTTATTTAGCAGTCACATGCCATTTTTATACTGGAGGACGGATTATACGTCTGGAGGAACTTGGGTAAACATTTGTAGTACTTTCGTCTGGTTATTTAGTTCGTTATGTTATGTAGTTCGCCTGGCACAAGACGGATTATTCGTCTAAACGAAGGTTATTTTGAAACGCGTCTTGAATGACGCACTACATAAGATAGTTCGTCTACACGGATAATACTTCGTGCCGGGCAGGAAACTTGGGCTGTCCGAACATCTGGGACGGGTAACTTTTTCGTTCAGACAAGGAAAAACGTGATCCCAGTTGTCCGAATGGACGACTGAGTTGTAGAGGTCCAACTTAAAAAAAGTCAAATGACAGTGCTAGTGGAGCAACAGAAATTGGTAGAAGGAGATGAAGAGGAAGAAGAAAAAATTCTACCGCCACATCCCGAACTGCCTGTGTTACAATAAAGACAATGACTAAAACAAATGTATCAAAAGATATGCTTTTTTGAATTTGTGGAGCTCTGTTAGTTTTAATTTTATGAGCTAAAATGAAATATGAAGTTTATATATTACCCTTTAGTACTGTTGTGGTAGTCTATTTGTGGACAAGTAGTTTTGTGGTTCGGACAAGCAAAATACACATTGTACTTGTCCCAACGGACAAGTGAATTGAAAAGAAAGTTTCTTGCCCTGGGTTCCTATCAAAAATTAAAAGTTATAAATTAATAGACTAACTTGATTTCAACTTACAGTTCAGTAAGGTATTGCGGTCCACGGAATGCGTTTTCTTCAATTTTCTCCAGCGAAGGTGTATTCACATGTCTGTTAAAAAAAATCCTTAAATTAGGCGTTATGTATTGAAGTGTGAAAATGTAACTTATTAGCTACTTATCATTGCTTATTAGCCACTTATCATGCCTTATTATTAAAACCCAGGTCTACTCAGGAATCGTATCTCACTCTAACTGGCCCAGTATAAAAGATCCATTTTTTTCTCGTACAACGCAATACCGTTTTAAACTAAACCTACTTTGGGATCCTATCTGCCCTATTTTAAGCTTACAGCGAGATTAAGTGAGCCCGCCGTAAAACGTAAACGTCGGTTGGTCAACTTCTAACCCATATCGCAGCCAGTGGCTGTGATCACTAGGGTTTTACAATAATGTTGGGGGACTTTAGGACAGGACTGCATCATACAGTTTACAATATTATTTTAAGGATAAATGCCCCTTGCAATCAAGGACAGACCACAACACCGGGCCATAACCCTACTCTTCTCAACAAGTGTGTGGGTTTTTTTAAGTCCCCCGATTGAACGTTGAGACTAGACCAATGGCTTAACTTCCCTGTCCAAGGACATTGCGGCGAAAGGAGGCCGCACAAATGTTCAACCCTCGGTAGGGCCGGGTATCGAACCTGGGGCCTTGTGCTTGGCAGTCAAAGATCTTTCAGTTCTAACTGAGCCAAGCTCGCACATGCGAAACCTACTTTGGGATCTAATCTGCCCTATTTTAGGCTTACAGCGAGATAAAGTGAGCCCGCCGTCAGGTTAGCCCTGTCGGTAAAGTGCCGATCTGCCGTGCGGGAGATTCGAACGGATCGAGTCGCAGACGGGCCTTCACTGGGGTACTGTTTCTCTACGCTGTATCAGGGGACCTAAGAGAACTGGCAAACACTTATCGAAAAGAGTAGAGTAGTGATCCCGGGGCTGTGGTCTATCTCTTTCACTGAGGGCGTTTCTTAACGTTTAATATATACGTGAGCCGCTAGAGCATATATCTAAGACCCTCGACTGTTCAGAACCCTGTATTCACTAGCAAAGCGCTTAGAACAAACATGAATCAGCTCTATATAAATGTTATATATTATCATAACGATTTTTTTTAAATTTTAAAAAATTGAAGCGATAAAATGTAACAATTACAATAATAAAGTTTGCAATAATAATAGTGCATTGACTATGCTTCGGAACGAAAAATTGAATTTAAAAATAGAAAAAAACGAAATGCAATTTATTACAGTTACACAAATTGTATAAGCATGAGCTAAGCTTAAATGATAATTATTGTTGCCATGTGGGATTTTATTTTACTCCATTTGGTTTTGAAGGCTGGCATTTTATTTGTGTGTTTGGCTACACAGCATTCGACATCAAAATGCATTAGGTAACTAGAAAAGACAGTTTGTTGGCATTGTGCTCTACATCGATATATGAAAAACTTTGCATCTGGAATACATGTAGTGTAGCACAGGAAGATCGAGCATGCGATAACCTATTAGTACATCGTTAGGACGAAGAGAAAGTTGTTCTGATGTGCCTTGCTCCCACCAGTGATGGAAACTTTGCTAAAACGTTGCTATAGACTACTTTCATAATGGCGCCGATTTTAAATACTCTTTTGTGAACATTCAAATAAGCCCAACAAGCCTCGTTCTTGAGTTGAAATTTCAAAAGAAGTGTTACCCAAAACGAGGCTTGTTGGGCTTAATTGAATGTTCACAAAAGAATATTTAAAGTCGGCGCCATTATGAAAGTGGTCTATGATGTTACAGTAATAAAACAAATGTTTAAGATTTTCTTTTTTTTTGTTAATTATTGTCATTATTATTATTATTATTAATATCAATATCAATATCAATATCATTATCGTTATTATTATTATTATTATTACTTTGAAAAGCAATGTAAACAGATAAGGACTGGCATATGTACTTACAATTCTGTTAAATGTACGTTGTATTTGAAAACATCGTTCTGAAGATACTTTATCTCTGTTCCAGAAAGATATCTGTTGAAAAACAGGATTTTAATTCGGAAAAGAGAAAATGCTACTTCGAATAATGTGATTATTTTGAAATAATTACATAAATTTACTCACAGCCTGGCGAGGGATTTGTACTCTTTCAGAGAATTTGCCTCTAAATGCTTCACTGGGTTATTTCGAATGTCCCTGCAGAAAGAAAACGACATGAGACCAAAAACTTATGCAAAAATGGTCGCGTTTTTTAAAATATTCTTTTGTCTCCATTCAAATTAGCCCTACTAGCCTCGTTATTGAGTTAAACTTTCAAAATAATATGTTACTCTAAACAAGGCTGGTAGGGCTAATTTGAATGTAGACAAAAAAATATTAAAATCGCCGCCATTTTTGAATAGGGTTTATAAATACAGCTATTAATCTGAAAGTAATAACCAACCAATCATACGTCATTGTTGAGGTCACGTGTGAATCGTTATTTGACAATTATTTCACAAACACACATTGGATATGAGGTGATAGAGTGTTGACGAGGCGCGAAGCGCTGAGTTCGCTATTTTCATCTCATATCCAACAAGACCTGAGTGGAAAATTGTTTTCGTAAAGCTCATCAATTCTTAAAAATTAGATTTTTCGATATAATAGCTAAGTTATTTTGAGTTCCGTTTCACTTTCACAAAACGGCCGAAAAATGGTGTTTCCTTTCAGGTCAGATTGTATATGAGCTGACAACAGAGACTTCGTAAACTAGTCAGAACGCTAGAAACGTATCATTTGAGTTAAAAATTTATTCTTTTACGATATTGAACATCATCACACTGGAACGCAACATCTTGGGCAATTTGCAAGTCATCTCCATCAGGAGTATGGCGGGACGGTTTGTAACCCAATTTCAGTGTCCAGTCTTTTGTTGTTCACGTGATGTGTTTCTCAGGTCACTTTTGTTAAGAAAAATGAGTACCAGCTTCTTCTGGGGGCTAACCTGCCACTGGTTAGTGTCCCGTCCAGAGGGAGTCAACAACTCTCATCCGCTTATAGATCCTATAGAGAGCACTGAGCCCCTTAGCCTCGTCAAAGGAATTGGGTAGATCAAATGGGCTTGTATTGGTTGGCGGGTCATTTTTTCAGTATACTTCATATTAAAACACTTGTGGCACCCAAAGTGGATCAAGTGGAGACGTCAATATTAGGCCAATGCTTATATCAGTATCGATTCAATCCAGTAAGTGTATGTATACTATAAAAACACACCTTCGAGTCAATCTAACGATATGAATAAATGCTACTTATTGCAAAGTCAAAGCTGGCACCTCGACAATGTGACTGAACAATGTTTTATGTTAAGGTTACTGAACACTTTGGGCGGTGTTTTTAGTTTTCATACGATATCTCGCTTGATATTTACCACAGACCAATAAACCCTTATATCACTGGAAAGATTATGAAATTCTCTAAATGATAATTATGTTAATATATTCGTTATCGTAAGGACGAACTGAAGCTCTACTTTTTATCCAGTTTTTGGCTTTAAAAAGTTAATACGA
>JAODFW020661534.1:0-11611 GCA_027575235.2 Palythoa mutuki | reverse complement strand
CCTCATTGAGTGAATTCCAAATTTTTACTCCAATAAATCGAAGACTCAATTTACCGTAATTTGTTTTAACTAATGGAAGGCTGTATGATTCTCTTATAGCTAATCTAGTATTATAGTTATGTCTATTTTTAACTTTTTCAAAAAAATTAGAGAAAACCCGGGGTAATCTATCAGTATAGTAATCGTACATAAAAAGTGCTATCCTATATGAAATCAAGTCAGGAAACTTAAGAATATTGAGCATTTTAAAAAGAGGACTAGAGTGCTCACGAAAATTTGAAAATGTCATAATTCTTACTGCTTTCTTTTGTAAGGTAATCAGTGGTTTAAGCAATGAAATGTAAGTGTTGCCCCAGACCACTACTCCATATGTTAAAAAAGGAAAAATTAATGTGTAATAGAGTTGAGTTAAAACATGAATGTTAGTATAATGACGAATTTTGGTGAGTATTCCAATACCTTTGCTGATTTTCTTTGAGACCTGAAGTATGTGATGTTTCCAATGTAAATTAGAGTCTAAATTTATACCTAAATACTTAATATAGTTTTCTTTTTCAATTAGTTTCTTATTTATATACAATCTAGGAATAAAAGGCAGCTTTTTTTGAGGGGTATGAAAGATAACAAAATTAGTTTTGGAAACATTAAGGGATAATTTATTACAAGAAAGCCATAAATTAATATTTTCAAGGTGAGTATTTATGTTATTCTCCAAGAATGACAAGTTTTTATTTGTGTAAAAAAGGTTCGTATCATCAGCGAAAAGATGAAATTCAAACAGATCAGAACAGTGTGTTATATCATTTATATAGATTAAAAACAGAAGAGGACCAAGTACAGATCCCTGTGGGACTCCACAAGTAATAGGTTTGAGATCAGATGATCTACTAGCAATTGACACAAATTGTTTTCTGTTAGATAAATAATGGGCAAACCATTCCTTTACAATGCCTCGAATACCATAAGCTTCAAGTTTTTTCAGTAATATTGAATGATTGACTGTGTCAAACGCCTTACTTAGGTCCAGAAATATACCACAGGCATAATTTCCCTTATCTATTGCTTTTTGAATTTTGTCAGCAATAAGAATCAAGGCATGGATTGCAGAGTGATTATTCCTAAAACCAAACTGATTTTCACACAGGACATTAACTTTTTCAAGATAAGCTACAAGTCTGTTATACATTAATTTTTCAAGAAGTCTATTAAAAATTGAAAGAACTGAAATTGGGCGATAATTGTCAACAGAAGTTGGAGATCCTTTTTTATAAACAGGTATTACTCGGGCAATTTTAAAATTACTAGGAACTTTACCTTGTGAAAATGAAAAATTAAATAATATTTCTAATGGTTTAGATATAACATGTTTTAACACTTTCAGTAATTTAGTGGGTATGCTGAAGGGTCCAGTAGCTTTCCTAGGGTTAATGTTGTTAATTTCATCTTCTATTTCACTTGAAGTAACAAAAGATAGATAAAAGCTAGATGATGGAGGAACGGGAAGGTAGTCCAATGGTGATATATTTGGTACTTCAGGTATAGACTTGGCCAATTTTTTCCCAATATTTGAGAAAAAGTCATTAAAGGCATTTGCAATACTTTTCGTGTCAGTTGTGATAGAATTACTCATTACAAGTTTGGTGGGTAAATTAGCCTTTTGTGGTTTAAGGGTTATTATTTGTTTGATACCTTTCCATATGTTTTTGACATTGTTTGAGTTTTCAATAAAATAGTCATTATAGTATTTTTTTTTACTGACTTTAACAAGTTTACTTAATTTGTTCCGATAGATCTTAAATTTAGTTTCATAATATTTGAGTTTGGTTTTCATAAATTTCAAATATAACTTGTTTTTCTTTCGAATCGAGGTTCTGAGACCTTTAGTAATCCATGGTTTACAGCTTATCTTAGATTCTTTTTTTGAAAGCTGTTTAAGAGGAGCATGTTTGTCAACAATATCATTTAAATTTGGGTAAAAAAGACCAAACATGTCATCTACATCACTACAATTCGGAAGGATAGAAGTCCAGTCAATGGCAGAAATGTCACTTATAAAATGACTCTCGTCAAAATTTGTGTAATCCCTCTTAAAAAATTTCAGTTTTGAAGGAAGGGAGCATAGTTTGTTCACAATTAAGAAGTTAGGTAAATGATCTGAAGTGTCATACAGGATATTACCACTTGCAGTGAGATGCTCAGCTGAATTAAAGAATATATTGTCTATTAAAGTTGCAGAATGATTGGTGATTCTTGTTGGTTTTAGTATATGAGGATGAAAAAAATAAGTTCCTAGAGAATTAAGAAATTGTTCAGTAGTTGGGTGTGAATCAAAGTGTAAAAGGTTAATGTTAAAGTCTCCCATTAAGATACAAAGCTTATTTTCATTATGAACAGATTCAATTACATCATACAAATATTCCAAAAAAGTTTCAATATTTCCTTTTGGGTGTCGGTAAATTATTCCGCAAACAATATTTCGCTGATGTTTATTCTCCACTTCAATCCAGAGACCTTCATAGTCTTGTTTTGAAGTAGAGAATTGCTCTCTCTTACTGAAAGTAATATTTTGATTTATATAAAATCCCACACCCCCTGCATTTGTGATAGTGGGTTGAGATATGAAGTTATAACCTTCCATGCAAATATTTGAAATTTGTTCTTTATCCAATTTAAGTTTGGTCTCAGATATACCAATCAGAGAAAAAACATGATTTAGATCAAATAGTAAACTATTAAGATAATCAAAATTTGCAGGAAGGCTTCTGATATTCCAGTGTAGGACTGAAAATGACTTATGTGCCTGCAGTAACCCTTTGATGTCAATACTGGAGTGGAAATCATGTGTAGAATAATAATTAAAATTAGTTAATGAAGGTAAATTGTTATCAGGATCAATATTGGTCAAACTAGGAATATTGGCAAGATCACTGTAAGTTTCAAAGCACGGCAATGAGCCAAGTAATTGATTAGATATTCTTTTAGAGCATATGCAGACAGTGTTTGAATTGAATGATAATTTTGTCAATTCATATCTACTTAATTCACTAAAAGGAAAAATATCTTGCAAGCACTGGTTACAATACCATTTATCATCGGTTTCAGATAAATACTTGAATTGTTTAACTGATAGTAGAGAGCACTTTAGGTGTAACCAGTTATCACAAATATCACACTGGATTGCTCTCACACTACCATTTACTACTTTCAAGCATATAGGGCACTTATCTTTAGGTGTTTAGCAAAATTGCTGAATTATTATAATCCTCACTCTGAATCCGATTCAACATTTGGGGGGCATTGACTCACAGGCGACTCTCTACGATCATTTGCAGAAGGAAACATCTTCCACTGATAATTGCTAGTTCTACTGGGAGGTCGCTGGATTCCTGCCCTTGTATACATGCCTTGAAGGGCTCCTTGATTCTTGATATACTTGGCTAATGAGTGAGCATCTTTCCTCATAAATATTTTCCCACCTTGAGTCCAAACAAACTTGTAGTCAAGATCCTTTCGGGCCTTGAGGCAATCGTTGAACAAATCTCTGTTCCTTTTAGTCAGGCACTCAGATATGTAGATGTTATGCTCAGATACCCTGCTTAAGCCCACATCTCTTGTTGTTTTATCCCGCAGATGCTTTCGTGCATTGTAAAAACGGTCCCTAACGTTACGTCTTACAAACTTAACGATTATGGCGGGATCTCTGTTTCTTACAACATTACTCACTGACAACCGATGGCTGACAGAAATGTCATTAGCATCAATAGCAACACCAATAAATTCTCCAATGGTCTGGACGATCTCATCTGTATTTTCCTCGGCGTCTTGCTTCGGAACTCCCCGAACCTCTAAGCAGTCTCGGCGAGAATACTGTTCAGCATTATCAATTAGATCTTCTTGTAATTTTAATTGTTTATGTGCTTCAAAAAGGTCAGACTTCAGGGATACATTTTCATCTTTCAAGTTCTTTACAACTTTTCTTAATGATTCATATTGCTTACTCAGGAATTCAACAGATTTCAGTACATCGGCGATCTCTACCCTGATTTCTTTTGCCTCGTCCAACACGGGCTTCAGCTTCTTGTCGAGTAGGGTCTCAATTAACTCTAAATCTTAGTAGTAGTCTTAGTAGTAGTAGTAGTAGTAGTAGTAGTAGTAGTAGTAGTAGTAGTAGTAGTAGTAGTAGTCAGTAGTAGTTGTAGTAGCAGTAGAAGAAGTAGTAGTAGTAGTAGTAGTACTAGTCGTATAGATTGTAAAAAAACCACGCGGAGATGTGGAATTTAATTGAAAGTGTTAGTGAATCTTTGAGTTTAAATAGGGCCTCACTTTTTAACGTCCGTTTACATTGTACTGAATTTTTAATATTATTTGCTAAGATTCAGTAGTTAGTATGCTGTTATTGTATTTTGTCTTTGAAAGTTTATTAATGCTTTGATTTATGTTTGCGTTAAAATAAATAACCTTTTTGAAAATTTTGATTTTGTAGTGGTAAAAGTACGGTTGCAAGGAGGTCTTACCAAAAGCGAAGGACTTGTGCAAGTGTTGTACAAAAACGAGTGGAGATTTATATGCTACAACTATCATCGTCCTAAAAATGGACGCGTAATTTGTCGAATGTTAGGCTACGAAGATGTTATAACTTACAGAAAAACTTCGACTTTCAACGCAACGGGACGAGTATGGCTCATGAACGTCCTATGTCGAGGAGATGAACAATCCATAGCGTACTGCTCTCACCGGGGATGGGGTGTGGTGCAGACTTGTTCGTATCCCTTTGTAGCCTGTGTTAATGGTAATATTCAAAATACCTCTTAAGTTCAACGATTTATCTGCAAAATTATACACTTGATTTTGTAGTGGTAATAGTACGGTTGCAAGGAGGTCTCGTACTAAAAGCGAAGGATTTATGCGAGTGTTGTACAAAAACGAGTGGAGATTTATATGCATGCTACAACTATCATCGCCCTAAAATTGGACGCGTAATTTGCAGCGTAATTTCATTTTTAGCCTACGCTTAAGTTCGTCTGAAAGGGTACCTCGTATGTTGGGAATACGTCGGGTCAGAAAATACCTTGACTATCCCTGAATTTCCCATAATGCTTTTATATAGGGGTTTTAGTCCTTTTCTTTGGTTAGTGTGCTGACTGAAAAAGTGAGAGCACAAGATTGAGTTACAAACAAAATGGCGCTGCATGCGAATTTCAAACGGCGAAGTAGGCCAAAGAAAATGCACTGGACCTGGAACAGACGGGCTTGAATTCCTATTTAAAGCATTGTGGGTGATTCAGGGATACATTATAACTTCGGCACGAACAATAGTGCCCTTTTAACAACCACCACTTGTTGAGGGTAATCATTTATGCAAACTTGCTCCAAACGCGGTTCCTATCTGACTTCTTCTTTCTCCATTGTTCTGTATGAATGTGCTGCCACAGAGGAAATGTCACGGTGTTGTTTTAGTTGCTTTCAGTATATCAATAACTAAGCACATGACCCGCACACTTTGATTATTGACAACTTCTAACCCATCTCCGACACAATAGTTTCAAGACATTTTGGGTTCAACACAATTTATTACAGAACTGAACTCGAAATATATCAAAATGACATGCTGGATTAAAACCTCCATCCTTCAGTAGCCTTTCAGCCAAAAATAGAAGCATAAGCGTAACAATAACATGTTGAAATAATCAGCACTTTTCTTTCTGTTGCACCTGCGATTCAATGCTCTGTTGACACTACCTTTTCAAAAAGACTAGTTTTATCAATGCTTAACTGTTGTCATGCAGTCGAGATATTTGCTGACCCGAAATATTTGTAACAGCCGCGCTTCCCTTTAAGATATGTGGCTAAAGAAAGGAGTTGTATCTGTCTAGAAGGTTTTGTATTTCAAGACCAAAAAATAAATAAAATCTTATAAACCTTAAGCGCTTTCCATTCAATAAAAAATCCCGTTTTAAATTTTTGGAAATTTCAGTGGTCGAAGTGAACACGACAATCCAAAACGTCACGTGTTCATGTACGTGCAAAGTATTTAGCAAGGCTGAGGGCCTGGAACGAGAAAATACAACTGGATATAATTTCCATTCTTAAGACAAGCTTCAGAGGTTGTCCTAAATTTCCGAAAGTCTATATCCCGTGTTGTGTTCCATTTGAGTTTGGGCCAGAATTTTTGTTGAATAGAAGGCGCCCGTTGTATATCATGCAGGGACTCTTTTAGATTTACGCAAATATTATGATATAAGTAAATGTATCTGAAAGTTGAAAATTTCAACAAAAGTTCTTACTTCCCTAAATAATAACTGCCTACTTTGCAATGGAGCAATGGTTAATAGTGCCACAAACTCTTCTTACGTACTTACTCTTTTGAAACAAATTTTGTATGGGGTTATTTCTTAAAATTTATTATAGCAAAAGGAGTTATCACGTAATTCTGAAATATGAATATAAAAAGGGACTCATTTGAACGCAGCAACATCAAAACATATACCACATGCAGTGCACGTGCGTTCTTACTGCCCACGAGGCCCCTCAATTTGTATAACAAAACAAGACACTCTTAGGTTTGGGTCTTGTCAAGGGTTGGCGGGGGAAGTCCAAGACGTTGTAATACAGAAACAATGGATAACTTCTGGCTTTGTAGGATTCTTGATTTGAGGAAATTAAAAGAAAAGTATTTGATAAATCTATAAAATATCACTAAAGCGAACTTGACTAAGGGAACAATTTATCCACAGCTCATTTAAATCAAACAAGTGGTTGGGGTCCTTGGGGAGAATGGAGCGAATGTAGCCGGAGCTGTGCTGGAGGGGACACGTGGAGATGGCGAAAATGCAACGATCGTAAACTATGCACTAATGGTCAGGCTTTCCAAAAGTTATCATGCAACAGTCACAATTGCGAAGGTAAAATTACTGGAAGAGATCCTATTAAAGATGATTGGTCATAAATAGTGTAATATTAGGTAATCCATATAATATTACTGTTGTTGAAATAATCAACACTTTTTCTTTAGCATGTAAAAGCGTAAACTTTTGCTTATTTAGAAGTCCAGCATACACGAGAATATCCTGAAACTCATTTTTCTAAGCGATTTTCGAAGTGACTATTGTCGTGACTGCGCCTGGTTAGCCCTGTTGGTAAGTCTGCGCCAGTCTGCCGTGCAGACGGCTTGGGCTTGATTCCCGGCCGAACCTCAACTCTTAAAATAACTGAGGAAAAGGTGCTGCCTTTGCTATAACATCTGTAAAAGGTTAGACCTTCACGTCTTCTCGGATAAGGACGTTAAGCCGTAGGTCCAGTCTTTCGATCTCTCTGTCGAGGGACTTGAAATTACCCATGCACACACTTCTCGCAAAGAGTAGGTTAGTGATCCCGGGGTTGTGGTCAGTTTCTTCTACTGGGGGTACTTCTTATCGGCTGCTAGTTGCGCCATGTGAGTCATTATCATTATCATCATCATCATCATCATCATCATCGTTTGGACACTTGTAAACGTTCATTTTTGTAATCACTAGATCATGTGACATGTCTCCAATCCGTTTTTTGTCTGCGCATGTTCACCTTATTGCTAGTGCCCAGGATCCGAAAACGATCGTGTGGACAGAAAATGTTTTAGTCGTTTACTTTTAGTTTGTGTGGACGAGGCCTGAGATGGACAGTGGGGGAATGGGAATAGATTTTTATGAAGTCATTTTTCACCGAAATTAAGTCGGGGAATCAGATTAGCGTAGATCATTCGCGCATCCTACTTCTACGCCTAGGGATTGAATCCGAGGTTCTACACCCGGGCTTAGATTTGTCGACTCTCAATTTGACTCCGAGGTTTTTTCCGGGTATTCGGATTTTCCTTCCTCAGTAAAATTAATTCATAGTTAATCATAATTGCTGTTGGTCGCAATATGATCATTTTGTTTAGATGTTTTACCGTCAGGTGAGTTCCATGTACGTTTTGTATGTTCTTACGTGGAAAAATGGTTCCGCCAATGACGCAGTTGTTTACGAGAAAAATTCAGCAATTCGCCTACCGTTATCGTTCATCAGTCCACAGTCGTGTCTCCCCAAAACTCTTTCAAAGTTGGTGTTGTCGAAACCAACTTTAGCGTTCATGTTCCCAGTGATCAGAAATACCTCATGTGGTGGGACTTTTAAGACTGCAGCCTGTAGCTCTTCACACCAGCTGTCTTTGTCCCCATCCTCCGCTTCGTTAGTTGGTGCATAGCAGGCCGTGGTCAATTTTTCTCGCTAATGGGTTCCCATTCACGCAAGGCCTTGACTTTAGCTTCAGAAATTATGATAGAAATACCAAATTCGTGACGTTTAAGTAACCCGAAAATAAAATAAACGATCAACCGCTGGTGCTCTGTTTGCCAGCTTCTGTCCAGCAGCATTCACTGATGCTATAATTAGTACTTCTCCATCTCATGTTGGACTTGGGTGGTATTGGATCCTGGTCTTTGGCCCGAGTAGATTGTCTGTCACACTTTTGACTTCCATCTGAAGGCTTTCATAAGTAGTGGTTATACTGCCAGATAATTGGCTCGAATCCACAACCGGGCAGTCAATAGCGTTAGCAACAATACTGGTTTCCATAACTATGTTTTTACAGGATGGGGCTGTTAGGAAAATAGTGCAACAAAACTCTTTTTAACTTTTTGAATAAAAAATGAACGTTTCATTTGTTCATAGCAACATCAAAACATATGCTACAGTGCATGTGTGGTCTTATTGCCCTTGAACCTCCTCGTATTGTATCGAAAACATGACCCTCTTAGCAATCCTATTAACGGTTTCAATTACTTAAAGACAGAGAACTTCTTCATTTATTTTTCATGTCACTACCTGTCCTCCCTCTATGCATCGATAGGTGAGATATTACGTATGTTTTTTTGCAGCCAATGCGACGATAGTACTTTGTAAGGCACTGTTTGTCTGCTTCCGCGCCCATCAGAAGTTAATCTCAATTTTTTTTTTTGAAAACTCTCAAACAACGGTCCCCACACACACCCCCTGGGGACATCCTCTGGTGCTTGCGAGGAACATTGGCATTAAATAATGCCGCTCTGGTCGCAATCGTAGCTACTGAGGAAGACTGGTGGCAAGCAATTGGGTGAAGTAACAAAGTTACATGATGATCACAATCATGATGGTGGTGATCGTGATGGTGGTAATGATGATAATTGTGATGATATCGATAGTGCTAATATCAGCACTGTTGTCATTTCTGCTATCAAACGCACTTGCAATCAATACTGACATTATTACTACTATAAATAATATCTCCGTTATCAACATTTTCAACCTCTCTCAACTTCTATCCGCGTGTTTGCCAACGCCAGAAAATATCAACTAAGACAAACGCTCTCAGCAAGCGCTGCAATCATGTTATTATTGATTCTAATTGCCAACGTCAGAAAAAAGCGACACAAGGAGACATTAACTACAACTATTTCTTTGTAACTGTTTCAATTTATAAAAAAGGTAAAGAAGTTAGAATATCTTAAAAGCAATAAAAACTGTTTCAAAATGCTTCGCACAACTCCTAATATTGCCCTAATGACAGCTACCCATCGTTCAATCAAATAAAATAAATCCATATTTTATTGTTACTTTTCTTAGTGACAGGAAACCAGACATTTGTCCATCTATCTGGCGGTCAACCGACGAATGCAATTATTGGAATAGTACTTGGTTTGTTTGCTATAGCAGTGCTGGTTTCTGGAGTCGTTTGCTACCTCAAAAGATGCAGGTAAGATGTATACTCTGTTGCAATTTTACCGCTACCAGTTTAAGTACCACAAAAACTCGTACTTTTTTGAAGAATTTCCTATGATGGTAAAACTTACGAATGTGAAATTATACGGGGCAACTTTGAAAAGAAGCAAGTTCCAGATGGGAATCAATCCCATTATGCATGAATTTTTATTCTATTTTTATTTTTTGTTGTTGCAAGAACCCAGATATGTGCATCCTAATTGCAATTTGAAAACCACCAGTCCCTATGCCACCGACATCGCACTTCAAAATTCAGAAGTCAATGCCACACTTGCCGGCGGAGACCCGCAAAACCATGAATTCTTACAATTACTAAAAGGTATTGAAATAAAATCAGCAGTTATTTGTAAAAAAGTTTTAGATTAAAATGAGATACATCAAAAAACCTAAAAATTTACCTTCTGTCACAGAAGTAATGGAAAAGGGATTCTCTTCCCTGTAAACGATTTCTGCTTATTTGGGACGAGGAATGTTTAGAGAGTATATGAATTCATTTATCACATATTACTGCTTTCATCTTAAGAACTTTGGAATATGTAGCAAGGAGGCTCGATTTCTGCTATACATTATTATATGAAAATTCTCAATGAAACTAATCGTCCTCTAAATAAAAACGACAAAAGACCTGGGACAAAATGGATTTTATAGTTTCCGCAATCTGTGTTTTTTCTCGAGAACCTTAAATGATAACGAAGAAACTAGCGAGCTTGAACTTCAGTCGCTATCCGACCATTGGGAGTTACGTCGAGACCGAATCGTTTTGGAAGAGAGTCTGGGTAGGGGAGCATTTGGTTACGTTTACAAGGCCCGGATAATCAAGCCTTTTTATTGTGTGGAATGTGCAAATGACGATATTGAAGTTAAAAACATTACAAAGGACTCTTTTTTGGCAGCTGTAAAGATGCTGAGCCAAAGTAAGTAACGTTAATGTAATAGTTACCATTGTTGTTGTTGTTATTGTTGTTTACTGATAAACAACAAAAATATTAATATTAATAACAATGAAAGTAATAACTATAATAACAATGATGATGATGATAGTAATAATAATAATAATAATGATAATGATAATAATGATAATAATAATAGGTAATAATAATAATAATGATAAAAATAATAATAATAATAATAATAATACAAGTAGCTGATTCAGATCCGGATATACTTATGTGTTGGTGCAGAGTGCAGATGGGGATTTACATGTGAACGTAAATGTGGATGTAGATGTAGGTGCAGATTCGCTCTTATAAATGGTAAGTTTTCACTTGACATTTTTAAGAATAATATATTGTGGTTGTTACGAGTTGCAATAACAGGAGCTAGTTGTTTGAACGCTTGACTGAACACATGACTACCAGTGACAACAACAAACAGATTTATCTTCACAGACGGTTGACTTCAAGGTTCCCGATGGCTCGTGGTTCAACCAAAGTGCTTCACAATAACTCGCTTAATCAGCCTTCTCGCTCTTGACAAATTCACTTCACTGACTTCTTCACTTCAACTTTTTTTTAATTGTCTTCAACAACTCTGTCTATTTCTGAACTCTTGTGACTTATATATCATATTATTGATATTCTAGAAAATTTTGGAGGTATAAATATTCAAAACATTACATCATACTTATTTTAATACTCACTGTAAACAATAAAATTTTCTAGAATATTCCGGGATCAAATGTTCTAGAATATTCGATAGAGAGTTCTCGAATGTTCTAAATGTTAACCAGAATGTTCTAAAGCGTTCTATATTATTCTAGACGTTTCTATATTGTGCTCTGGAACGTTCTACAGAGTTCTACTTGTAAACTAGAGTATTCTTTAGAATTATGTAGCACAGT
>JAODFW020660552.1:0-11612 GCA_027575235.2 Palythoa mutuki | reverse complement strand
GAATATATCAACTGGGGTACATGTTAGTCGACTAATAACTGTATAGTCAATATTTAAGAGTTCTGTCATGGTTCAAGTTTCATATTACAAAATAAATTGGTCAATAACTTTTGTGGCTGTATCACAGATGAAGCTTATTTTTCCACTATTGAGGAAAAGACCATTTAGAACTTCAGGGCTGATCTCTGCAACATCTTGGTCACCTTTATTGATTGTTGTTAGGAAGCTTTTTACAGCATCATTGAAGCAAGTGAATGTAGTGAGCTTGTTATCATCCATTTGCATAGTTAACGTACATACCACTTTGGTCTTCTTTGTTCTTTTCAGTAAAGTGTTGTGGCAATTTGCACAGTTGTAGCTGTCTCCTTTTTCAGGAAGTTCTATAGTATGATTACAAATGAAACATGAATTCTTCTTGGCGACTCTGACACCAATGCATACGGCCGTGTAGATGTTGTCTTGAATATCTTCAGCTTCAAGATTAACATTCTGTATTTGCTCGATGGTTTCCACTGCTGTGTTTTCATTTGTAGTGAGATATTTTTCATCACCAAAAATGCGTACGGTGAGATTCTTCAAATGGTAACTATCACCTGCCTTTAATTTGTCAATCAAGTCTTCCCATACTACAAGTTTTACCGAGTTAGTTTGATCAGCTATCATCAGGTCTGCTTTGTACAAATTTCTTTCATTACGTATAATTGGTTGTTTGTTTAGTGATTTTGTTAATACTTTGACTTTAACATCCACAGTTTCATAGATATTTGCATTTAGACATTCAGTGATGGAATGAAGATGAGAGGCAAGAGACTCATCATACTCAAAGGGAGCAGCGGTTGGTGTTATCTTTGCTGCTTTAGTAATTGTGATTTCTTCATCATCTCTACCAGAGAAACTCTTGTTAAGAGATCTTTTGATGCCCTTGATCTTGATTGGTGACTTCATTTTGAATGCTTGTTGGATATCAACCCTCTTTTTCGGTGAAAAGCACACTGCTCTAACCAGTTTCTTATGTGACATTTGGAGTTGGCAGTTGAAATAGCTCGTTCCTGATTTCTTGGAAGTTTTAACACTAGTGAGGTTGTGAATATACCCTTCAACTTCATCTGAAAATAAGATATGAGAAAAGTTCATATTTCATAGATGAAAAAAAAAAAAAAATTAAAATAATAAGGTCTGAGTAACAGCAATTCAACAATAAATTTTACCACCAGGACAATATTTTTCAATTTTACAAACATATTTTGGCATATAAAAAGCTACGGGTTGGACACTGTAAACTATTTATAATTAAGTAAATTGTAACAAAAAGTATAGAAATATATACAATAATTGATTAAGACTCCTTCATGCTTTATGAAATACATTTGATTCATCACATGTCATTTTCTGAAGCTGTACAAACTGAAATATGGTGATTTCAGGTACAATTTTGTAAACAGCTTTAGCTTGTGTACTGTAAACGAACTTTGACCCCACCGAATGAAGTTTTCTCAAAGCATGATGCTTTAGTCCTTCTTGACTTTTGTAGTCAGTCTTAATGAAGAACGATGTAATGAAAAACAATGAAGTCAACACAAATTCATATTTTCTGCAAAGCATCTCCATTCAAGAAAATGTAAACATCGCTATTGCAGTGGCAAGCACATGGTTGTGACTTCGGGAGGCAGTTTTACAAATGGTTCCTTGAACTTCAAGTCCAAGTGAATGTTGATTGAAGTGGGCAATTAACGTTTATTTTCACTTTTCACTGTTAATTCTCAGAATGAAAAAGTAAAAAAACATGTTTTGACAGGAATTTTTAGGCAGAGGTTCTTTGTGTCAACTGTAAGCAGATTAGCATACAATTACAAGCATGAGTTACTTCGTGCAAGCGAGTCTCAACTATTCACGCGTGCGTAAATTAAAAGTTGTGATAAATTTTTTTAAAAAGTGAAAGCAAAAAGTTGTGCTCGACATTTTCTTTACGTCACCTTGTTTGTATATGCTCTTCAGTCTTGGTGAATAGTGGCTTTAGAATATTCACCTCGATGCTTTGCATCTTGGCAAATATTCTCCCACTATTCACCTCGACTTCTGAGAACAATTGTTAAAACAGATTTCTCTACTAGGCGGGCTGGAAAAAGGTTCCTTTTAAGAATGTGAGTGAGACGTTTGATGTCTTTGTGAAAACCAAAACAAGTGTTATTAGCTTCGTAAATTCTGTCTCTAAGAGTTTTGATTAGACCTAATTTGAAATTGAAAAGAAGTAAAACTGCAGAAATGAGCTAACAATCCTGTGAAGGTTGTTTTCAGTAGATGCTAGTTATATAAACAATATTTTACCTGTGCTTGAAGGATTACTGGTAGATGGTCTGAAAAAGAAAGAAAAATGGTCAAATAAATCTATTTCTCAGAAAAAAGAAAAAGGGTCAAATTAATTTATTTCTATGAATTAACATGGTTAAATATGACAGAGAATACTTACTTTTGTGTGTTATGTGCCATTGCGTGTCTAAAATGAGAATCAAACAAAATTGAGTAATATGCTACAAACAATCAGTTATGTACTCAACATAATATAGTGTAATATAATCATAGAATATCAAACAAGTATATTACTAATATATGAATGAAGAGAGTTTAACGAAGCACAATTGCCCAGTAAAATAGATAATCATGAGTGAGCTATTGACCTTCTTCTGAAGTTTTAATGATAATCTATATTTTTTACACCTGTTTTACCTATAGCTGCTAACATTTCAATTAAAATTTGTCAAAATTTTATTGTTAAGTGAATTGGGCACATTAATTAATTGTATCAATAGCAGTTAAATAAAGCACAGACTGCTTTGTGGTCTGAAAAATAGGTTTCTAGAACTTGATAAGTTGCTTGTGATTCAGGTAAGTTAGTGTATATATGATCAATACAGGTGTTATTATCTGTGGTACTACAGGAAACAAGTTGGTGATAACCATTGTCTCTTATGAATAAGTTACTAAGTGATGAATACTGAGATTTGCTGAAGTAATTGACATTGAAGTCACCAATAAATAAGTTAGCTTGAGTTTGTAGTGATTCGAGAGTCTGCTTCAGGGCAGTACACAAATGTTCTATTGATACTGCAGGTGACCTATAAATTCCTACAATTGTTATATGAGGAATGATTATAAATCTCAGAATTGTTATTTCCACACCATTTCTGTTAGCACAATATGGGTATCCTGGGTAGTAGTCAAGACGACTATAAACAGCTGTCCCTCCAAAGGGTCGTACATTAAATGGATTTCTTAGTTGAGCATCATTTCTGAATAAACTGTACTGGTCATCATTTGTTAAATTATATAAGTTATCATCATCAAGGTGGGAAAATCTAGTTTCTGAAAAAATGTTAACATCAGTACTTGAATAGTTTATATCTAAACAAACATCTTTCATGTGCTTATGTAATGATCGTGCATTGAGAAAACACATTGTGATACTATTGTTGGGTGCTTCATATATTGGTTTTATTGAAAGTGGTAGCTGTCCTTCAGTTCTCAATCGATGCATCTCCATTTGGACATCACTACTGACAGCTATTTTGTCTTCACAAAAGTCTGTGATATATAGGCCATCAATTGTTGTCACCCGGCTTAATCCCACATAATGAATGTGAGGAATTGCTCTTCTAGTTTCAAGGTTAACTACTATTTTAGACTCAGTATCACCTTGCGATCTATGTATAGTTTTGGCTGCAGCAGGTCTTAGTGGAAACTGTTTTCTTATAACCTGAACAGATCTTGTTCTACCAACAGCAAACTGTGTCATAATTGGTTTAATGGGTGTCCATGTTGGTTGGATACCATTTATGTACAAATGCTTATCATCAAGCCTTGTTTTTTGACCAACATCAGGATGGTCAAATTGTACCCATATAACACCAGATGGTTTGTCTGTTTGCTGTACTTGTATCAATTTTATGACATTACCAGCACCATTAGTCATACCATCTTCAGTTCTAGTATTCAGAGATATCTCTGTTCTTTCACCTACTGCTAATTGTAGCACTGAAAACAGTTGTTTTGTTTTTCTCGGATCATTAGGTATTTGATTTAGTATTTTATTTCTGAGTTCCTCTGAGTCAGCACCTATAACACTATCGTGTGCTTTAACAGTGTATTTAGTACCTGGAAGAGCATTGTGTGCTCTGGCATTAAAGTCATTCACTTTTGCATTTTGAATGAAAACATGTAGGGCATCTTTAGGATACTCACAATTAGTAGCATTAATAACTCTTTGTTTTAATTTCTGTATATCTTCTTTGGTTTGTTTTCCCTCTCTCAATCTATTCAACAATTCGGCAAAGTGTTTACTTTCCCTTTGTCTCATTATTTGTTTAAGTTCAAACATCTTGAAAAGTTCCTTCCACACATTTGGAGCAAGGACTCCATACTCATCATTATCCATATCTTTAAATATATAGCCATCCATCACTGGTTGTAGTTGGAATAGGTCGCCAATAGCAACTATATTCACACCACCAAATGGTAGTGAACTGCCTTTGATATCTTTAAGTCTATTATATATCTGCACAGTGAACATGGTGTTGCCAACCATTGATATTTCATCTATAAATATGAGCTTAAGTCTACCAATCTGACTTCTTAATGTGTTTAGTCTGCTTGAATCAAGTTTTTTGTAATTCTTCAATGACTGACATGCTGGTATTGCTAGGGCACTATGTATAGTATTTCCCTTTATGTTATATGCTGCTTTACCCGTAGGTGCCAACATCAAGACTTGAGTTTCAGCAAAGTTAATACCAGGTCTTGAGTTATAATACTTCAATGCAGCCTGATATAAAGCTTTAGTAACATGTGATTTACCAACACCTGCACCACCACTAAGAAAACAGTAAAATGGTTCTTCAGAGGTCTTTATCAAATGTAATACATGATAGAAAAATTCTTTTTGCTCTTTATTTAATGTTTGTACCATGTGTCTATATTCATCATCCGGTAATTCATTCATTGTTAGAGGCTCAGAATTATCAACTGATGGTATTCCTAAATCATCTGATAGATTATAATTTCCGCTAAAATCAGGATGCAAGTCCTGATCCCCTTCAGCTTGATCTTGATGTTCAAGACTTTGTGTGCAAGGAGCGATTTCGTCAAACCTTTCTTCTATCCTATTCATTTCCTGTTGAATTTCATTAAAATCTTCATTACATACAGCATACTGCTTCATTTGTTCATTTATAGCATTAGAAAGTAACATGTATCGTTCTT
Source organism: Palythoa mutuki (assembly GCA_027575235.2). Lineage (NCBI taxonomy): Eukaryota > Metazoa > Cnidaria > Anthozoa > Zoantharia > Sphenopidae > Palythoa > Palythoa mutuki. Next base: position 6,359 of record JAODFW020660552.1, on the reverse strand, counting down.
GATAGGAAGAGAATGATCCAAGCAGTTCAGTTCCCTCATCTCTCCATGAAGTAAAAAGCATTAATAGTTCACGGTAATGTTTCTCTGGATCCGCTTCCTTATTGAACCAAACACTTCTTATTATTCTAGCTTTAGTTCTTTTTTTTTAATTTTATTGCATGATGTTTTTTCAGCCTGTGCTGTGTCATCATCATTTTGATTATCATCAATAAAATTCTCTAATGGCAGACCATCAACATCAAGCTGGTCAGTTTGTTTTATATAAGGCTTTCGTGTACAATCATACCATGCAGCCCAATCTGCAAGTGTAAGATTTTCTAATTTTTGTGGGCGCTTGCAATATCTATTTAGCAAACTGCTAGTGTAGACCTCTTCAGAGTCATCTTCCATGTTTCTAATATCATCCATTGGCTTTAGAAGTTCTACTCTTTCTTTAGGAGGTGAAGTATTTATAAATATGATCTGTCGAGATGATTTTCTCATTGGGAGCTGTAGTACTATATACACTGCCTCTTGAGCACTAATCTCAACATTATTGAGAAATTTACTTCCAATATCTCTAACTTGTTGTTTAATGGTATTATTTCCTTGTCTTGCTTCATTTGCAAGCCTCTCTTAAAAGTTCACTCATACTTTTTTGCCCTTTTGATATGTAATTTGCGATATACACAGCACATGCATATACATCTAATACAAACTGTATGTCCATATTAGCTCTCCATGCACTAAGACAAGCTGGGTTATAATTATTTATGCGCACCTCATTATAATTCCGCTTTAAAATATAGTGGGTGTACTTAAAGATGATCTTATAGCATGTAAATAGTATTCTTCTGTCATATTAAGATTCCTGAGTAATTGATTAAATGGAATATTTTCATCATCTTTGATTTCATCTAGATATGTTTTAATTGATTTCCAATTGTCTTTGTGCATTTTCGTTTCACTATCTGATGTCTCCTCATCTAGAGGATATAGTATCATTGTTTGCTTCATTGGAGGCTGTGGATAGTTGAATCTACATTTACTGCTTGTATTTTTACGACATGTATGTGAATGTCTATGCAATTGTCTATTAACTAAGTCCAGTAGTTCAGCATTATCTAATGGTTTTTGGCAAGTAATTATTTTATCAATAAATTCTGTAACATCTTTGTCACTATCTGTCTGAAATTGTGGTGCATCATCAAGCCATATCAACATGTGAATATGAGGAGATCCTCTTTGCTGATATTCAACTCTATAAAACCAGTCAGATACTTTACCTAAAGGTTCAGCAGAACTAAACAAGAAGTTTGTCAAAAATTGATTAATTTGATAGTCAAAGTGTCTAGCACATGTAACAGGATCACTCTGAATTAAGCGGCATCTATTATCCCAGTCAAATTTGTATATTTCTTCGTCAGTGTATTCCTTGTGGTCTACAAGTTGACCAAGAATTCGTAGTAGGTGTAGCCATTGTGTTTCAGCTGATGAGAAACTACAAAACAATGTGGCTGGACCTAATTGTCTAATCATCGCAAACAAATCTTTTTTAGCCTTTTCAAAGTATGGTGGTGAACCTCTCAATGCATTTAAAAATTTGTATCCATCGTCATGACGGATCAATCTATCTAATGTTCCTTGCTGCTTAAGTTGCCCTGCTGTGATGTTTTTGTTGTTACCCTTGCATTTTCTCAGAGCTACATGTGACTTTCCTAAGAGGATTTTCATTTGCAACTTTTTAGTTTTGTAAAATATATTTTCAGTACACATTGCAGTTCGTCTGTCAGATCTCCGCAACTCTGATTTACAAATATCGCTGTAATTAACATTGATTAATCTTTCTTTATTGTCAGGACGTGCTTGACCAAGAAATATTCCAGGGTAAGCTAGTTCTTCACAATACTTGTCTCTAAAAACACTTAATGGTCTATTCCCTTCACCTGGAGCTATGTTTAGTATATTTTGCCTTTCCTCTTCTTCTAAAAAGTCAGTGGCTGTAAACATAGTGTCAGTCACGCCAGGAGGACTTTCTGCCTCATCTTCATGCTGTTTGTTTTGACTTAGCCTTTCAGAATCTACATTATTATCATACGTTTCATCTATTGTATCTGACTCTAAGTCACTGTTATCATCAATTTCATCATTGACAGCTTGGATGTGTTGATTAATCCAGTCAGTATTCAGTACTATACCTTCATCTCTATACAAATTGCTATGTGTAACAAGCCAGTTTGCTGCTTCAAATACTTTATATGGTCTTACATTACATGACAATGCTGAACTTTTATATTTCAACTTTCTCTTTAAGTTAACTTTAATAGTAGCAGTTTGATTTTGTAATCTTGGTAATATGCTCACTGTATGAGTGACGTCAGCAGGTACATTAACAATATTACCATGTATCTTTAATTGTCTTCCTCTTGGAGCTTCCATTAATTTTTGAAAAGCTATTCTTGGTGCTAGTAATCTACATTCTAGTTCACTCAGATCAAAGAAATCTGGTTTGTTTGGAAATGCCATACTATTAGCTATAGCACATGGCGGTACCTTATTTTTCATCAAATAGCTAGAGCATGTTCCACAAACCCATTCTTTCTTACCAACACTTGTCTTATTCAATAGATATTTTGCAATGTCAGGATTTGACTGTCTAAGTTTATTAGTACTACTTACACTATGTTTATACCATAATTGATCACAACATGTACAAATATATAGTGGTCCTTGATTTACAATTTCATGGAATCTTTTGATTGCAAATTCTACTTTATTATTTGCTTCTCTATATTTTCTTTGTTGCTCATTACGCTTGGATTTTTTCTCTTCCGATGTAGTCATTTTTCTATATTTTCTTTGGTATTCGTTTTTTTTTAATCTTTTTTCTGGTGATGCATTCATTTCTCTGTAGTTTCTGAGGTATTCATTTTTCTTTAATCTTTTTTCTGGTGAATCATGATTAACTTTCTTTTGTTTCTCTTTCCTGTATTGCCTCATGTAGGCAGCCCTGTTACGTTTATTTATTTCAGAGCTATTGCTTGATTTAGAATTTTGGTTAGTACTTGTAGACATCATTGCACTCTTTCCGTCAGACAAATTATTGTCTGGATTATTTGCAACTGTCTCTTCAGCATTATTTGAGCTTTCCTGGTGTGAACAAGTTGAGATATAGTGTATTTGACCTATATGTCCAATGTATATTGATCTAATATTAGATGTTGCATTTGCTGGTTCAATCAATGTTACCTCCCTAAAACTTGAATCTGATTCTATAATATGAATCTTTAAATTCATTGCATCAGCTACAGCCTGTATTACAATATGATTCGCCCATGTTCCCTGCAGAGACATATTTTTTAAATATTGCGACCAAGATGTTCCTACAATACTCTCAATAAATCGTTCAGGGTTGTCGTTCAAGTACCTCACACCTAATGCTCTAATTTCTTGATGACTATTTGAATTACCATACAGCTGATGTGATACTGATCTAAAAAAGCAATCACCTCCTCCACCAACATCTAATGGTGTTAAGCCATGTTGAAGCATTCTATACCTTAATATGAAATCAGAATTATTATAAAAACATATATCTTCTATAGCATTGTCTGTTAAAGGACCAGGATTCAATTCGATGTCCCCAGACAATAGAAGTGTCTGTTTTGTTGCATTATACCTCACTGATATCTTATAAGCTGCTTTGAAAAAAGAGCTATATAAAAAGGTATCATTACTGCTAATATATTTGAATCTCCAATGATTATAATTTGTAGCAACACTGTATAAAACAGAGGAAACAGGTGTGCCCTTTATAAGCATATTCTTTCGCCTTTTTCTTAATTTTCTACACTTCAGCAATTTAATAACTTTTTTTACAGATATTCGAGATGGTTCTCTGTCTCTAGATTTGCGACAAACTTGTTTTGAACACGACATAGAATGTCTATGATTTTCCATACACTTGGAGAGCTTAGATCGATAAGAGGAATTATTATCTTCATTTTTGCATTCAAAGCTAGGCACACTTTTCACAGATGCATTTGTTGTACTGAAATTGTTAGATTTTGAAATGAATTCATTCTTAAAAGTACTTCTAGTATCATATATATTACTAGAAATGTGGTTTGCTTGCCCTGCTTTTAGAGGAAATGCACAAGCTTTGTCCAACCAATGATCTTCTGAATTATCGCTATTTTCAGTGATGCGACGCACATTTTCAGTCACATTGCTGTGATATTTGGTTTCCCGTAGGAAAGTTTCAGTGTGCCGAAGCACATTCTCATTTGCCCCATTTCTGGGTTGTTTTGCCTCCCGAAGGAGTCTTTTTGCCCCATTACTGGGTTTATTTGCCTCCCGAAGGAGTTTTTTTGCCCCATTGCTGGGTTTATTTGTTCCCCTAAAAGAATCAAAGAACGCCAGGCGGACAGGACTTCTCTTCTGGAATAAACTTGGTGATGCAAACGAGCTGTTTTTGGAAAACAAACCACATAAACCACTCCAAAATTCTTTAGAAATACAAACTTGACAAATGTACAAAAAGTTGTGCCTAATTCTAGACACAAAAGAGTTTAAATACATAGTAAAATTTATATATATAAAGGGGGCAAAACTTACCTTCGAACTCACCCAAATCGTGCGAGCGAAGAAAGAGAAAGAACATGGTCAGCTTCACTCGTTTTGCCCTCGGAGTCCATCCGGAAATGATCGCGATACGAATTCTTGACGAAGTTCATTCGTCAGAAGCTCGAAGATGGTTACGCTTTCACTCACTCAAGGCCATGACATAGTGGCGAAATTCTTCCCAGAAGGCCTTTCGCCACAATTAGTTGCCAGTTTCCCACACTACTTGATCTCCAGGTGTTCTGCTCTTTTTATCACTTTCAAAAACAGGATTATCTAACAAAATTAACTGCTATCATTCGAAATATCAATTTTTTTTAGCGATTATTTTGCTATTTTTACTGGTGTTGTATCAAGATCATTATTCTACCCAAAACCCACAAAATAATAACTTAGTATTTCCCTGCGCTTGGTGTTTTCTGGTGTTTTAAACTTGAGTCCGTAGGCTACGAAAAGAAAGAAATTGGTTGAAATCAATGGAAATACATAACTTCTGTATCTACCTACTGCACCCTCTGACTCACCCCCACCCCTACCCCGATTCACATTTTTCTATACAGAACATATACAAAGTAGAGTCCAGAGACCAGGGTCCACAGTCCGGGGTCCAGTCCAGGTTTAACCAATGCCAACAGTTCAAGAGGATGCGAAGGGATTGAAAAGTTGCATTTGTTGTGAAACACAGCAATTTAAAGCAAATTGAGACCAACTAAGATAAAAAGATAAAGGGAAAAAACGGGGCAAATCAAACTATAAACTAGTTCCGATGGCGTAATGGTTGCTTGGAATAAAACTTGATCGTTTTAAGTGTGTGGCTTGGCGCGTTGCAAACGTCAAACTTTTCATGTGCCGATCCTAATGCTAATGATGTAGAAGAATAGAACTTGTTCGACACGTGCAAGAAACTTCGCTTCGCTTTTTTAGCTTTCTCCATAAGCTCACTTTCAATACAAAGAAAGACGCCATGGCAGGCGCCGCATTTCCTAGCGTCCACTACTCTTTATGAAAACTGCTTCCTATAGATAGAAAATATATCTCCTCAGAAATTCAAAATATTGTCACCAAAACTTCTGAAGTTGCTACCAACATCATTTACTATATATATAAAACAAAAAAAGAATGTTTCAATTCATCTTTAAAAGCTTTACATGGGCTCCTTTACCTCCCTCTCCCCAATCTCCTCGCAAATTTCCTCCACCTCTCCCCAATCCGCCCAATGCGCCTGCAATGCATGCTATCGGAATGAGGACATATCAACTTTTCCACACGTGGTTCAATTCGCTCTCCTGAAAGTTCCAAAGAGTGGTAATTCAGCTGTGGCCAACCATTTTATTGTTCTACCTGAAGGAGTAGTTTTACGTATCTGAATGTTAGAAGCAGTAATAGTACGTGTTTGGATTCTTCGCAGACGTTAACTCTTTCAAGAAGTCGTCGGTTTAGATTTGCATTCCTGGGCAACGCAAAGGTACTGTAAGCTTTCTAATTCTACTAAGAAAATTTATTCAGATTTTTAAAATCTTTTTAATATTGTCCGTTTCAATCTTCTCATTAATGATCGAGAAGAACATCAAAATAAAAAACCTCGTACATAACCGAAATTTACTGAACTATTTGGTAAAAGCGAATTACGCGGTCTTGCGTTTTTCAATTTTCGTTTGAGTTAATTATTTACCTTAGGTGAGCATGATATTTTGTCGCTGGCGCTTGGCGTCATATTTCTTTGTCCTCGTGGCATTAAGCAGTTCTGTCGTTTACGA
>JAODFW020659557.1:0-11614 GCA_027575235.2 Palythoa mutuki | reverse complement strand
CTAGTGCTCTCGTGCTCGTTCTAGTGCTCTCGTGCTCGTTCTAGTGCTCTCGTGCTCGTTCTAGTGCTCTCGTGCTCGTTCTAGTGCTCTCGTGCTCCTTCTAGTGCTCTCGTGCTCCTTCTAGTGCTCTAGTGCTCCTTCTAGTGCTCTCACGCTCGTTCTAGTGCTCTCATGCTCCTTCTAGTGCTTTTGTGCTCGTGCTCGCTCTCGCTCGCTTGCTCGCATGCTTGTGTTCGTGCTGTCTCTCTTGCTCGTGTTCGTGCTCGCTCTCGTGTTCGTTTTTGTGCCCATGCTCGTTCTCCTGCTTGTTCTCGTGTTCGTGCTTGCTCTCGTGTTCGTTTTCGTGCTCATACTCGTTCTCCTGCTTGTTCTCGTGTTCGTGCTCGTGCTTGCTCTCGTGTTCGTTTTCTTGCTCATACTCGTTCTCCTGCTTTTTCTTGTGCTCGTACTCGTACTCTTGCTCATGTTCGTGTTCGTTATCGTGTTTGTGTACTTGTGATTGTGACCGCGATCGTTATAAGAGTAGATATTAGAGCCATTGCAGAAAAATATGACAAGATAAAAGGAATGGAGTTTCGGTTACGAACAAAATTAAAAAACATAAACGGAAAGATAGTTGCAGTTCTCTCCAGCAAAAAATAATGGTGCAAACCAAATGGTTGGGAAAAAAGCAGTACCACCTAATAAAACTGAGTGTGCGGTTGAAAAAACGTGGCTGTATAAAAATAATTGACCACCTCAATTCAGGAAATAAGGTGCGCCATTAGCCACAAGCAGAAAAAAATGTTTGTGAGATAACGGTAGTAACATAATGGCAATAAAAAAATGGCATTGTGCGAGAAGAATAACAGAGGCCAGAGTTTGTTCATCGCTCGTTCCTTGCTTGTTTTCATAATTTGGGTTTGGACAGTATTCATCTACTTTACTGTTGATTACCTTCACAGCTCCACAAATCTTATGGTTTTACAAGTTACACGTGTAAATAGAAGGTTCTGAAAGGCCTGAGAGCAGACAAATTTAGAACTGTCCCAATTGACTTTATTGAATTCTATTCTATTCCACTCATCAACTTCAAAATATAGGTGCAAGCAGTTGTGATAAAGTGTCTTTTATATTAAAAATCCACAGAAAACAGTGAATGCACGTACGACTTTGTTGAAGTATTCGACGGGCCCAACCCGGAGTCACTTTCGTTAGGGCGATACTGCGGCAATAGCACACCTCCAACCATAACCTCTTCATCAAATCAGATGATGGTGAAATTTGTTGCAGATCAAACCATAAGTTTAACTGGTTTCGTGGCCAGATATACGGCCCAAAGACAAGGTACATAGTGGTAGCAAGTAAGAGTATAATTTCCTATTATTTTTGTATTATTTTGTATTATTAGGTCTTTATCCACGTGATACAGTGATGAACAAAAATAATACCAGTGATAAAAGACCATATTAACCAATATCAGAGTCTCACAATAAGACTAAGGCCGTGGTCACACTTGAACTCCCGAATCGTACCTAGCACGATTTTTCGGAACGTTTACTTTTGTCGTGCTTGACTGAACGCACGTTGACAAATGACGAGCTGTCATTAGAGTTGACACTTCTGTCAAGGTTTACGTACATAGCATGCTCCACGCGTGGTTTCGACCTTACTTGAAGCAGACGTCGGCCCGTTTAAAGTTTAGAACGTGCGTCGGGTGCTGGAGCTTTGTCTAAAATCAGAGGTCACACTGAAAGTATACCTAAAACAGACGGTAGCTATGGCAATAAGGAAAGTATACTTTCGCTGGGCCAAATGTGATCACAGCCTAAATTTTCGTCAAAAAGGCTTGCAAACACTGATCTTACAACGTGAAAAAGAGACGTGGAGACGATGTACAATAATTCAACTGGCCATTACCGGTCTTCATCAGCTCAGGTTTAATAGGACAATTTACGTTACACCTTTTTATATGTTTTTTAAAAAACTAACGAACGGAAATTACAACGGACAATATAAGATAGTATTTAGTATAACGGAAAGAAATGGGATACAGTGTAGCAGAATAAATAGGGATAAGATAAGAATGACGGAAATTAGATACGTTATTGTTCATCACGTGAACAATGAGCCCGTAAAATTTTTAAAATGGTTCTGATAAAAAAGCGTATAATTTTTATAAACACCGTGTGGCTTGAATTAGCTCAAAACCCGCAACGAACTCGCGTGGTGATTTGACCGAACAGAAAACTAAATGAAATTTTAGAAATCGCTACATAAATGTATGTACTGATTAAAACGTTTTGACACAAACAAAAACAACAGGATTTTCAAAATATTGTTTTGCCACTCGAAAATAAAATGCCCGCCGGTTAAGCACGCTGCTGAAATGTCACTCTTTCAGTGAGTTTCTCTCATGGCTTAGTTAACAATACCAGCAGGAGGCAGGGAGTGATGTATATTTAGAAGTAATGAAATTTGAGTCTCCGAGTTTTAACAATGTTAGTGGCGCAGACTTACGAGGAGAGTGGAGATTATAACCTTGTTTGATAGTGGTATATAGAGAGGAGATTTGTCTGACTGCCTTTTATCAGTTATAAAGGATTTGCACAAACGATTCTCCGCTCATTCAGAGTTTTGAGGTTGGCAGCTTGGGGGCTTTCTTTGTTGTATTACAGCGGTTTTGGTCAGAAAATTGAGCGCAACGCCGCAAGGCTCTCTTTTCTACTGCTGATCAAACAACAAATCGTTTGTAGTTTGTACAAAACCCGCTTCCGGCAGTTGAAGTATTAATACAGGCTCTTCAAAAAGTTTATCCCGCCAAAGTCAAATTTTACAGTTATACTAAGTAGACTCAAGACAAACTGGTCTGAGGTTCAATTTATTACGGTAATTGAGTACAACGGGTTTTGTTCAGCAAAATTTTACTGGTTCTAGAAGCGTGCACCGAAGCAATAAAACTTAAAAGAAAGGATTCTACTTCGATACAAACATTTGTCAATAAACTCATTAAATGTTTTGGATCGACTACACCGGAATGCAAGTCAAAAATTAAACAAGAAAAATTGACTATTCATGTACCATATTCCATAAAAAAAGTATAAAATATAAAGATTTGTTTAGTTTGCACAGCATTGTCGTGAATGAAGAGCAGTTTACGAAAAAAAAGCAAATAGCAAGCCAAAACTGAATTTAATTTGTTTTGTATTCAGATTAAGCGATAAAGAATTAAAAATTTCATCAGGTGATTAAGCCAGCACGAGGTAGGCTCAACTGATTAGGGTGACAAATGGGTGTTAAAAGAGAGTCCAGAGTTTGTGATTGTGACGAGTTATAGATGTCTACATATGTACAAGATAGAGTCACGTGTTGCTGCTCAACACCTCACACAGAGCTGGATAAACATCACGGAAACAAACGGGATCTGACACGAAAATTTTTCTCTATTTCTTCAAAACAAAACAACAAGAACAAAATCGTCGGGTTTTTTTCTGTTTTCCCCTCTTCACCCTGTTTGTGTGTCTTAAAGGTGCCGACCGAAAATAAAACACCAACTTATTTTTCGATGGCCGTTGAATTTTAAGCGTAAATAAATATATTGTGTTGCCAATTCTTTCTTCTGTTTTGGTGTTTTATTCACTGTAGTTAGTTAGAAATTGAAAATAAATTTGGTACCATTATTGTTGAGTTACTTTTCGTTCATAAACACAATTCTGGTGCTTCTTTCTTCTCTTTTGTTCGTCGATTAGTGTTTTGAATACCCCTGTACCTAGCACCAGTTGTATGTCAGGTAATGATCGTTCTATTCCGCTTGTTTACAGTCTAATGACAAAGAACAATGGTTTGTTTCTGCTTCTCTCATTATAAAAGATTTAAAACTCTAGTGCTCATAAAATGTAGTCTAAGACTAAGTGATCATTTGCTTTGATAGACACGTCTATCATTTGAAACAAAGAAATGAATTAGGAAAAAAACTGATAATAAAGGTTTCGCGGGCAATGTCCAATTCATTTCCGACCACAATATAAAATAACAAATATAAGTTTCTAACAAACGAGAAAAGCTTTCGTTGTTCCCATAAACTGCCGTTAAAAGTTAAGGCACACTTAAGTTTCGATTGAGTGAAGAGTTAAATTACTTCCTTCGAGAAACAACTCAAGTGATTGATGGAATTAGGACGCCAGGAAGCCAATAAAATGTTATGGCGGTTGAGAGGCGTGGCGGCTAACAACAAAAGATAAGCTGGACAGCAACAAACACAATGCTCACGTGACATGGATGCTTACATTAGAGCAAAGACGGTTTGAAGGATTAGCCAATCAAAAGCTACGCCTGAGCACAATTGAAACACAGCTTAGGAGCCATTTGCAAATGGCGCCAAATTACCACGCAGCGTCGACCAATCCGAGCTAAATATCCACGTGTCGGTATTCGTGCTCAACAGTTTGAGATTTAGGTTGTAGTTGTAGGAAAATGGAGGCCGAAAGCCAGCCCTCCACAGCCTCCAAAAGCGAACCCCAAAACGATCCGGGGTAAGTAGCTGAGACAACTAACCTGACGCCTTTGCAATCGAGCAAGACGTTGCCACTCTTCTTAAGCTGAATATCGAATGAAAAATTTCAATAATTTTAAAGCTATATTTTTTTACTGTAACTTTGCGACTAAACTCCATCCGTTTCCTTCTTACAGGAAAATGTTTGTCGGAGGCCTTAGCTGGCAAACAACTGCAGGTTTGATAAAAACTTTTGGTACAGTTCTGATTGTGATAGCTATAGATCGAAGCGGTGTACTATTTCGCTATCGAATGAAATGGCCCGTAAAATCTTTGGCTGATGCTTGAGTTCTGATGAAGTGCTATTCTTTGTCTTTGTTTCCATATTAATTCTCGCGCTGCCTAACATTTAGTTTTCTTGGCTTTTATTTCTAGAGGGTTTACGGGAATATTTCAGCAAGTTCGGAGAGTTAAAAGAGTGTGTTGTGATGAGGGATCCGGTCTCGAAAAGATCGAGGTAGGTAAATGATATGCCTTCGAGCTCTAGACATGACCAGCTTTGTATTGTAAATAGTATGTCTGAAAAATATGCAATGTGCGTGATAACAACGAAACATCTCCTAGTTATGTTTTTCTTACAGAGGTTTCGGGTTCGTAACTTTTGCTGAGCCGGCGATAGTCGACCAAGTTGTTAGCTCAAGTCACGAGTTGGATAATAAAAAGGTGAGTTTTACCTTTCGTGAACCACTCGCTCAGGTCACAACAAAAATTTTAGCAAAGTAATTCAGGGATCTGGAAGCCGTCTGCGGCTTCTGTCTTTTCGATAATCTAAATTAGTCGCTGGATTATTATATCCCATATTCGGTAGCTTGCACAAAGTAAAACCACAGAATAGCGACATTCAATCAGATTTCTGGAGATTGAAAATAATTTCAGTTTCAATAGATAATTTATTTTAAATTCACGCCATCTATTTTAATGTTGCAATTTGCCAGGTACAGTTTTTAAACGGAAAAGTTTGATCAGATCGAACAGTGCAAATAACAGTTTGTATTTTCTTTTTATTCTCCATGCAGGTAGACCCAAAACCTGCAATTCCCAGAAAACCAGCTCCAAAGGTAAGCTTTGTCAAAATTTTCTTGCTGAGAATACAATTCAAGTTACGATCAAGAGATCATCACGAAAGCTACTTCTTGGTAGATTTCAATCCTTGAAATCAATCAAGTTAACACAGCAGTGTAATGATTTCGAAGTAAGGTGAAATATACACAAATCTAAAAATATTGTCACTTAATGTTCATTTCACTTCGGTTTTAGCTTACTGCACAGTGACTGCTAATTTAAGGAACTCGGCCGCTTTCGAGACAATTTGAATATTCACTTTCTTCCGCTAATGTGGTGTCGCGGCACGGACCGGCTTGACAACTACAAGCACGATTTGTTAGACGACGTGGTTTAAGTGGAACATACTAAAACTTTTACATCTTTGATTTAGATCGATAAATTCGATGCTTGTGGAATCGAAAATCGAGGAGTTATACTGTGGAATAACTGCTCAAAGTCTCGACTATTGTTAGATCGTAACGCCCACAACAAAATAAACAAATTCGGGCAACCGAGCGTGTAGTGACTTTGTCTTTAGTTTGGAACAGAGTTTTAGCTCGCCGCCTGTTGAGACAATAAAGTGTGCGATTTGCGTACATTGTTTGTACTGGAAAAACAAGACTTGCTTGCTATTTCTTATTTTCTTTTAAACATTCATAGTAAATCTTTTTACTCCTGGAGTGATTTGTTTTGCAGATACTTTTATCATTACGGGTTCTCGAGGTTTTACCGTAACAAAAGAACTGGTGCGAAGTCGATAGAAAAATTTACAGGACACGTCTCTAAAATATTCAATATTTCCCAAACATGAGAGCATAATAACTTTTTCGTTACCCAAAAATATACCAAACAAGTTTTATTTCTAAAAAAAGGGATGCGTGTGCTGTTTGCGAGTGCTGTGCGCTGGGTAAGCTAATGTCGTCTTACAGAATATTCATAATAACCCCGTTGGAGTTTGCCCTGTTAAAAGTCCTATTTAAACAAACAGCCTCGGTTATATTATCGTATCGGTTGTGTTATCGTCCGATAAAAATATTTCAAAGTTTTTATTGGTTTCCTTAGGGTAACAAATGAAAACGTTTTCAAAATAACTCCGCTTTTCAAAATTGTTATGAACAAGTCTCCGCTCAAGCGACACAATGTTTTTCTAATTCTAGTTATTTCCTTCATAAAGTTGGCATCCCAACTGTGTATCGAACACTTGCGTAACTTCTGATTAAAATTCTATAAGGTATAACGTTGCTTAACTGAGAAAAAACGATGTTCTTGATCTGAATTCGGTTAAATTCTAATTTTGACCTGCACTTCAAGTAGAAATGTTTGCCCAGAAACAAATTATTGCACGACGCTTTGCACGTTTGATGAGTGGTAATTATGAGAATATTAATATGCAAGTTTACCACGCAAGATACGAATTTGTCTGCACATCAAACACGATTTTTAACATATAATTGAGATTTTGTTCGATCAGCTTCAACTAAAAACAGTTACGCTGCCGTAACAAATATTTTACAACCGCGAAAATAAATTTGAACCAGAGCATGACTTGAAGTTGAACGAGTTGGCTGGCTGATTGCGTAAGATTTTTGAAGCTGATTAAAAACCGTCTGAAGCTGTCACACAGTTGACACGATAGCAAATAGATTTGAAATGGCTATTTCCTGTGCGGTTATTAATACTTCCTGCGTTGAGTTAGCAGGAAAAAAGAAATTTTAGTACGAAGACATACGCGTTGCAAGATAAAAATCTTTCCATTTCGTGTGATACTGCGCAAACGATACGCCCGTGTCTACGGTGCCATGATTAAAATGCCAAGTTACAAACCCGCACATACATAATTTTCATTATAATTTTCATTCTGTCAATCAAAGTCATTACTGCATAGTTGTTTATCTCACTCAACAGTTATTTGAACTTCATCTTCTAGAGAGTGAAAAACCTCTCTGAATTAAAACAGATTTATCAATAAAGATGCAAAAGAATCACGCAGAGAATCGTAATTCATAAAAAATTGAGGAAAGAATTTTTTTAAAAACAATTTCATTTTGTCTATGTCTGTGAAAACTTCATGTTGACTTTTCAGTCATCTAATTAAATTCGAAGTTGTGTTCATTATTAATTTTATTTGCCTCCAACTCGTGTTCACTTCAACTTAAGAGAGCTTTTTTTTCTTCCCAGGATATGCCACAATGAACCTAAATTTGCATCAAGCAGCATTATCATTAAAATCATTACAATGTCATTAATGCTAAAAACAATAAAAGCAGACAAAACAGTATTGATGTTGTTATCCTGAAAAATTTCTCACAAAAGTCCTTGTGCGTCAAAAATAAAATTTTTAGCCGAGCCAAATTTCTGCCATACACTTTTTTGTATAAGAATATTTTCTTTAAGTCTGTGATTCTGAGAAATACCGACAATTGAATCCTTTCCTGCTAAATTTTCAAAACTCCAAGGTTCGCAACTTTACAAATATTGCCAACTTTGGAATTTGTTGAAATAATGAACATTTATTCAATCCACTTGTGAAGGCAAGTAAAATGAACTTTATAAACTAGTTTAACCACTGGTTCAAATGTTGATTGTTTCCTGGTCGATGTGAGACTGGGTTTGAGCAAGATGATGGTTTGAAGAACTCAATGAGAACAAAACCAATGCTGAGGAAAGGTCAAAATGTTTTATCATGGATACTTTTTTTATTGAGAGTGGTTTTAGTGTTGGCAACCGTAAATTTATAAGAACTTTAAAAAATTGTATCTTTTAAATAAACAGTGTTTGAACGGCAGACAATTAAATTCTTGAAAGAAAGTGCTACACAAGTTGAATGCCCAGAAAAAAATTCTGAGCCAATGACAGGAATTGAACCCACAACCTTCTGATTACCAGTTAGATACTCTACCCACTGAGCTACAGAGATTCACATGGGAAGCCGAGTTACTAGTTAAGTGTTTTTCTATTCCCACTGGACATATGTCTCACATCTAGTTGCTCAATATGTCTGATAGTCATATATTGCCATAGACATGATTCTTTTCCTCAAATGATTCCATACAGAGGTTTGCTCCTTGAATATAAAGTAAGAAAGTGCTGCACAAGTTGAATGCTCAGAAAAAATTCTGATCAATTCGGAGCACTTTCTTTCTGACATTACATATATCCAAGTTGCAAACGTCCATATAGAAAAACTAAATTCTATTTCAAGAGTGTAACAAATGATAGAAATCTACCAGGAATTATGAAAATTATCAATGAAAACCAACAAAATGTACACCAAATATCTAGAATCATGCTTAAGAACATTATGAGAGCATTTGGGGTTCAAATCCTGAACATGCAAACTCAGGCCAAATATTATACATTCTTATAAAAAAAGAATGTATATAAACTTTTCTCATCAGCAATTACAGAAAAAAACAGTAGGGTTGCTCCCCTAAACACCAGTAGGTGTTAGTTGCTCTCCAGAATGTCAACATCCTCAAAAACTTGGATCAGAGTGCTCAATCTAACATACTAGCAGAGTTTTTCCCACAGAGGTGGTACAGTGTAGCTGCACCAGTCTGCTCTGACTCATGCAACACTCTGCTCTTATTCATGTACTGCTCTGCTCTTCTTCATGCACCACTCTGCTCTTTTTCAAGCACTGCTCTGCTTTTATTTATGCACCAGTCTGCTCTTACTCATCAACCAGTCTGCTCTAATTCATGCACTGCCCTGCTCTTATTTAAGCACTGCTCTGCTTTCACTCATGCACCGCTCTGCTCTTATTCGTGCACTGCTCGACTGCAAAAAGGGGCAGCAGGAGAAAATGAAAAAGGGGCAGCAGGAGAAATGAATATTTTTATGTGGCCTTAAATGTATGGGGTGGAAGGTCATTTGGAATCCCCCCCCAAAAAAAAAATAATAAAGAAAAATTCCAAACTATTTGTCCAAATGAATTGATATTAGTATAAACAGTATTTATCATCTGAGCTTCAATTTGGTTACCTGACATTTGCTGTTAATTGTTTTCTATAGAAACAAAGCGATTCTTCCAGTCATCAAAGTTTCAACAAAACATTTGAAAATCAAAAATTACACTATTAGGATTATAAGTCTTAGAATGCAAAATTAGCTCTAATAATTGAAAGTAGCTTAGTTTTCAATATTTAGTTTTTAACGAACAAATGATATTTGAAATGCAACACTTGATTTGCATGGTTTATTTAATTGATGATGTCACCTAATCAACATCAAAAGATGTCTTATTTATCAGATTCATGAACTAGCCAAAAATGTCTACTTTTAGGTTGAAAAACCTTTGGGGGGAGGGTCCAAATGGCCCCCCTCCCTATACATTAAAGGGTTAAACAATAAAAATCAGACTGTCAACACTCCAGAGGGCTTTAAATCGGGATTAAATTTTCTGAGATCTCTCTTTTTTCTTGCCTTAGATGGAACATTAGATGCCATATTTAGAATGCTTGAAAGTATTTAGATTTTGACACAATCAACTCTTGAAGCGGTACTTTATGTACGCAATCACTTAACTTGAAGGAATGGTTACTAAGGTTATAGGAAAGGCTACCAAGCAAACAACAGAGTCGTACCATACAGGGCTACAACCCTTTCGTCATAAAAGTACTTGATTTTATTTGATATTTCTTGCAGTTTCTTAAAAATTTTTGGGGCATCAGAGTGAAGTTTTCTGCATTTCGTTTTTTTATGAGAATTTTGCAAAATTATCACAACACAAGTCAAAAATTGGGATTTTTCCTATCCCAATCGCATACTGGTTGGGATTCGGGATTTTCATGAAAAATTGAGATAATCCCGATGAAACTGAATGGTTGGACAGTCCAAAAAATTTAGGTATAGGCTATATTAATTGTGTATTATTGACTTGTGGTGAATATGTTGATATTCCTGTAATTAATTTAGTTTAATACTACAAAGCGGATAAATAAAACAAACAAAACAAATACTTCTATGTTATACAAAAGCATTTTACATAACAACCTAACCATTTACAAACAAACACAAGACAAGGTGATTAGGTTGTGACTGTCTTCTCATCAAACAGCTCAATATCTCTTGGGGCTGAAAACTAACTTTTTTAACTACTCGCCAGTTAGGTGAGAAGCATCAGAAAATCACTTGCCCAACCAAGATTTTACTTGCCCAAAATAAAATGAAACTGAAAGGAAAGCTGCAGTAATAGTCTAATATTTTAAACTCTTTTTTAATTAAGATTAGAAAGGCAGTTCTTTACAGGTTTCTATTCAATAGAAATGGCATGCGTTATTAGCTCAAACTGGTTGTTCTGATCGACACAAGTTTTTAATTCTTACTTGCCAGTCAGGTGACCTTTCTGCGATTTCTTGTTGCTCGAGGAAAAAATTACATCTCCATTGGTGAATGGGCAGATGTTAATTTCCAGCCCTGATCTCTGCTGGCATCTGTGCTAGCTGTCTATGACTTCCCCTGAACAGGAAATTAATCCATTACAGATTAGCACAGAGTTCCCACTGAAAATTAAGAATGAAAGCCCCAGACAATTTATCAACATTTAATGTCTTGTTGAATAACTCAGACAAAATAATATAACAAGTGATGAAAAATGTGGAAATGATTAAGTGGAATAAGGTGTGGAAGTTGAAAGGCAATTTCTCCCAAAGGTTTATATAGCAAGTATGGAGCTCAGTTGGGAGAATTTACCAACATGTGGTTTGTTGTGTTTGGGGCTTAGTGGGTTAAGAATGAAATTCCATGACTTTTCCATGACCCCTTGCCAGTTTTCCACAACCCAAATTATTAAATTCTCAAGAAGATCATGGAAAGTGATTTTAATATTTTACTTTCCAAATCAAAATTTTACATTTCAAAAAACTTGAAAACTCAAAATTTCTTTGCCATCAACAACTCTAATGTACAAGATTTGCATTTAAAGTTTTATTGCATTTTTAGCTATCCAGACCTTTTGGAGACATTAATCACATGATTAAAAGTTTACAGCCGAGTGAGTGAATTCACCTCACTCCTACATTTCATCGATGACCCAAT
>JAODFW020658553.1:0-11619 GCA_027575235.2 Palythoa mutuki | reverse complement strand
TTCTAATTAGTCTTACTTCTTCATTTGCATAAAATAATGAGTAAAGATTTTTATACAAAGTTGAGTTCTATGACCATGGCCAGTAAATCAGAAAATATTATGAAACATGTGGCATATATTTGATAAAAATGTTATGTTTTCTTAACTTGCAGTGACATATATTCTGTAATGGTTGAGCAGTGATGTATATTCTGTAATGGTTGAATCTGATTTGTCAAAACTATCATAAACAGTTATCCATGTTGATTTCTAGATGATTATGAAAAGCAATGTGCTGTTACAGTATAATTTTTAGTATTTTTGAATTGTATATGCCTGATTTTTTTAACGGGTCATCAACTATCCCAGTCAAATTAAGTATTCACAGTCTTGCAGCTTTATCAAATACCTTGTACTATTTGTAAAAAAATTCTGTTATAGCCAGCTTGATCAATTAGTTTTGATAGAATTTGTTTAAACTTGAAATCAAATTCTAAATATGGGAGCCTGGTATGCATTAAATAAGCAAAATTTGAAAACTTGTTTTCTGAAAACCTTTTTTTGTTCTCATATTAGGATCTGTCTTTTCTTGCTTTGTCTCATTGTTTTAACAACTGTGGAATATTATGTCATTAAATATAAATACTTGAAAGGTTTGTTGTTTTGTTGGTATGCAGTCTTGCATTCTTGAGTTTACAGGATATTTCATCACAACATATATTAAACCAGTTACAAGGTCATTATCTAAAGACTGGGGTATTTCTGTCAGCATGGTTTTATTTCACAAGTTACGATTATAAGAAGTTAATTCAAATTGCCTTGTAGAGTGAACTTAAGTTTGTTATGCCTTTCTTTGTTTTCAATTAATTTTGTTCTTATTCTGCAGTTGCGTAAAGAAAAAAACACTGTTGTACTCATCATAAACTTCATTGCAAAGTGGATCTTGTTAGTAAAAATGTTCTTGAATAACTTTTTCAGATTTTCTCTCGTGACAAGTATGATTTCCACAAATTGTAAATCTGTTTTGTTTATAACTCTTAGTTTGTTACCCGGGGGCTTTGTGGTTTTTGTTTTTGACCTGAAATAACAGGAGTGCTTTATATAATTAATAGCAAACAATCTTTTCAGTTTAAACCTTTCATTTGACTTAAATATACATTAAAATTTTTTTCTTCAGTTTGAAACAATGGTAATAATGTTTTAAATTGAGCTGTAAAACATTTTATTTTATGTTTTCTGTTCTTTTTATTGTAAGTATCTAACCAGTTGGTCCTATTTTAAATAGAATTATTGTTTATATGATGAGTCCAAAATTTGTTTGACTGCTTACCAGAGCATAAAGTGTATAAACCTAACTTTTTGTTACATCTATCCATGTGCATTGCGGCAGGGCGTGTGTTAGATGCTTTTATCTCTGTAATCCATATTTTTTGTGAAAGTTGTAAGTTAAGATGTTTTTAAGTGACAGTAAATTGGATCAGGATTTTCTTGAGTTATACTGGTAATTTTAGGTACTTCATAATTACTCACTCAAAACTTGCAAGTTTCATTCACAAAGGATTAACTATTTTGTAAATTCCCTGTAGCTAAATTGAGTCATTAATTTAAAGTTTGCAAGTTTTAATAGTATTGCTGGAAATTTTACAAAAACAGTCTTAACCAAAAAATTACTAATTAAACTGTTTCCGCAATACTGTTTGAAACTCCTTATCGCGAATCTGGTTTATTTTATCTTGAAGTATTCTTAATGAGATGAGTATGTAAAGATCAGTTTCTGTTCTTTTAAAAGTTTGACATTTTTAGATTCATTATGGTCAAGCCACAATCTTAGGAAATATGAAAAGTATTTTATTTGAAGCTAATGCCGGCTCTCAGATAGTTGATATACATGTATAAGCAAGGTTTTGAAACATATCTGTCAGGACAATAGAGACCAGTTGTAAATTTTAAGTGCAAAAAGAATCGCAAATTTAAAAACCAGTAGTGAAATATTTCATATGTAAATATTACTAGTTCAGAGATAAAATCTAGTTCAGAGATAAAATCTAGGTCACATGTAAAAACTTATAAATAGGTTAAACAGTAAATGTAAGACTAATTGGATTTTACTTTTACGTGAGTGAAGGCATGTTGAAGATTGATATATTTCAGCGTATGCTTCATGACATTTAGAGTCTTTCTATATCCTAAATGAGCAAATTCAAACTTTCTTTTGGAAATGTGTCAATTTTGGTGTTAAGCAATGGTGTTAACATGGTAATTTTTTACGTTCAGATTAATAGTTTTTTAGTAAATATTAATCAAACTGAAAAGGGGGTAGAGATAGCACAACATCACTTCATAGCTTTGTAAATTGCATTACAGTATTTGCTTGTGTATAAGCCGATACTGCGTATAAGCTTAACCCCAGTTTTGGGCCCAAACTTAACACTTTTTGAGAAAATTAATAGCATTTTACAAAAGTTAAGATTCACATATTTCACCACAGTACTAGCTATAGCTAGTTATATTTCAAATTTGAATAATTTGTTGGCTAAAGATCATTTTCATCAGTCTGTGTTGAACCTTGAAAATGCAGATAAAAGGTTAAACATGGAGTGTACTAAAACAACTTTAAAAACATCGAACTAACTATAAGACTTTAGCAGATAATGTGATCATTAAGTGATGTATAATATGTGTTTATTTCTTTTGCTTTTAGCTTTGTAATGAAATTTGTTATTTTTGAGATTTTATGAAGGCCCTTTTTTGCTTGCATATAAGTTGAGGTCAATTTTTAAGTAGATCTTCACACCTAATAACATTGATTTATATACAAGCAAATACAGTACGTGCTTTTATAATTAGAACCAGTCAGTATTGCTGAGGCTCATTATTCTTAAGTTTTTTCGCAACTTCAGCCTTAAATTGTTTTATTACTTTCAGCAGTTTGAAATAAATAATTTTATACCGTATTTGATTAATGTTATATGTTGATACCGAGAGTTTATAAGTCAAACCCCATTTTTGTTCCAAAATCAATACTTTTTTCCAAGTTTGTCACTTTATTTTTCGCTTGCATATAAGTCAAAGTTGGCTTTTTAAGCTGATTTTCACATCTCAAAACCTCTTCTTATACACAAGACTCAATAAGATGCAGCTACAATTGGTTACTTTGAAGGAAGTATAAAAATGAAACACTCATTATAACATAACTTTTTGAGTCACTTGTGTTAAGGATCACCTGAATTTTGTGGGGATGACTGAAAAATTAATCTTGGTTACCCCAGATATAACAAGGAATTTTACTTAAAACCAAGCCCTGGAACCAAACAGCAATTTTCCTGTAAGATTGTTTAGAAGAAAATACAGGAATTGCTATCCCTCAGAGATGCTAATTTCAAAACAGTAATCAGAGTCCCCCTGGACCCTTCCAAAAAGCTTACACTCAGGTGCTCAGAAAGTTTTATTCAGCAGGTGTGTTTCCCCCCCCCCCCCTCCTTGTCTTTTTCAGCTTTCAAGACCTGCCGCTGATAATAGCAGCTAACAATATCAATGTTTTCCTTGTTTTGAAAACAGTTGCCATGGATCATAACCTGGTGTCATCTGGAGTATTCACTGTATCTGAACTGTACAAGTATTCAAAAAGTAAGTAGAATTTAAATGCATATGTTGTTATAATAGTAATAATAATAATAATAAACCTCACTGTGCTCGGTCTGTACAGCCAAGACCTCAGTCTGATATTTTTCCATATAGACCTTGCACACAGTTAAATAATCTCTTATTATACATAAACATAAGTGTATTAGGGCCAATAGCAATATCATTGGGGTTAAAACCCGTAACCTTAAGGCTTTCCACTCTGATATTTTTCTAACCACTAAGTAACTGCATAACTGACAATAAAAAGGTGAGAGAGCATTTAAGCTACAGTCGTATTTATTCTTGTTTGGCTTATTCTTGTAGATTCAATAAAATGTGCTGGGTCAGCACCAGTGAGTCTGTCCGATATTGAGAGCCCTACCTATGCTGATACTGGGTTGGAACAGCGCTTCCCAAGTGCATTAAGTATACACCCTCGTCCTGACCCATATGGGGGAGAAAACCGATACAGGAAGCGAAGTAGAACATTAAGTTCTGTGTCATCAGAAGACTGTGAAGACGAGTATGTGAACTCTCCACACAGCTTCACATCACAGGGATCCAACTGGCAAGGTGATCTTGATGCAGGTACATGATTTACGCTACAAAACCCATTAGACCAGAAACGTTTTTAACTTGGGGTTGTCACTAAATAAAGTGCAACTTTATATTACATTATATTTAACAAATAGCTTTGGTGACTATTCGCCAATAATCACGGAGTCTTAATTTCTATTGCGCGATAGTTGACTCGGGCTTCGCCCTCATCAACTATCACGCGATAGAAATCGCGAGCTCATAATCTAATTGTTAATTATTAACTGGGTAGCTGTAACAGAGTTTTTCGCATCTTTTGATGTTGAAAACTAATTGTTAATGATATTAATATCCAAATTGAAATATTAATTTCCGTTCATTTTTTTATGAAATTCATTGAAACTTTTTAAAACTATATAGAATGTCCCTGGCTTAGAAAGTGCAGAGTTACGAATTTGTCGCTTAAGTGTTCACCAATTAAGATATTTCTTTGGGAACTAAAATGAGACTTACTGTTACCAATGAAAGATTTTTGTTTCACTCATTGTATAATGACATTGGCCTCTGGAAATATGTACATAGGCTATATAAACATTTTCTTCTATTTTTTCTTAATTCCGCAGCGAAGGCTAACTTACAATTTACGATAACAGTTATGTTTCTACCTAATGAGTTGACTTTTGACTGACACACCAACGCTTTTATTTCTTTATTTTTTAAAGCCCATACACCAAAAGTTGAAGCCTTTACTCCTCAAACGATCGTTATTGATTTTTTATTGTAACAATAATTATCAATAGAATCTAAATAAGGCGGATAACATGCAAAAATGATCTAATACGCTTTACACTTCAAACATAAAAACACTAAAAACTCTGAAAACACTAAACACTAATAAAACACTATTAATTAAAAACTGATAAACTCTAAAATGCTTATAATAACGTTGCCACTGCCAATGTATAAAAAGACTAATATCGAATTCTGTATTAAAAAGATATAAACAAATTTATAAACTTGTCACATCAAAAAGGCAGGCTAATCACGTCTTTGTTCTCTTTTGGGAACTATTTAAGATCTTACCATTAAATTACGAGTGAGAGATTCAAATCTGCCTACACTAAGTAAGTTATGTTTTGAAAAGCGACTTCAGCTACGGTAAGACCCTAAGGTTTTAAGTTGCGGGTTTCGTATAGCCCGAGGGTCGATTTTAGATTGAATGAGGTACGCTACTGTATTTCATTTGCTGAAGCAACTATTTCAGTTACGGGGTTGCCACAGTCCAGTACAAAGTTAAAGATGTTTGAATTTAGATTTGAACGGCAAACATAATTAGTATATAAACTAAATTTGTTTATGTGCTAATTACATGAAGTAATCTATTTGCAGCTCCAAGCTCCCCTCTTGAAGAAAAAGCAAGTGTAGTATTTCTGATTGATTCATCGCTTGGAGTCACTAAGGAGACTTACAGGAAAGAAAAAGAGTTCGTACAAGCTTTGGCTGGCCATTTCAATCTTTTTCCTAACGGACCAAGTGGAAGTGCCGTTATGTACGCTGATAATCCATACACTATAGTGAATTTTGGAGACTCCAACTTTTACGAAAGAGTCGATAGAGCACCATTTCTTCAAAAACCCCGAAGAATCGACAAAGCTTTAGAGCACAGCGCTCGAATGTTAGTCAACAGGGAAGGACGCAAAATCGTAGTAGTTCTTACAGCTGGGAAGCAGGCGAATGGTTCCAAGCCACTAAACCAAGCTCTTAAGCCACTGCGTAAACTCCGTGCTCAGGTATTTGTTGTTCTGATTGGAAATAATCAAGACGTGCGCGAACTGATGCCTGCTGTTGATAGATTTAGGGACATAATTCAAGTGGCGTCGCCTCAAGATCTCCTCCCTCGTTCAAAAACTGTTGCCAAACATATCCGTGACAAACCAGGTACGTGCTGTTTGTGAGATTAGTTACAATTCCTATTTTCCACATGAGAACTCTAAATTGGAAAAAGCAGTTGGTGCACAAAGTTTTTCATATCATGCAAGTATCAAAGTACACATTGAATGATCTCCTAAAAATGCTCTGGGTATTTTTAAAAGGCTGTTTTTGTTCCTGAAAAATTCTTAGTTTAGTGAGAGATAAATGTAAATCTATTAGGTAAAAATTTTGCCAATTTGAATCCCCCTTTGAACAAAAAAATTTCTTCTTTTCATATTTTCCTTTTTTCCAAAGGAATCATGTAACAATGAGCTTTGTTTTAACTCCAATATATGAAAATCTCGAACTAACTCGCATCTTTACACTGAAGACTGATCAAGCAAATCGAAAAGGTTTTGTGATTTTAAAACATTTATTATAACAAAATTTTTTACCTCATAGATTTATATTTATTGTATATATGGAGAACATTCTTTTTAATGAAAGATAGTTTTTCTTCTTTTGCAATTTACCTTCATTTAAAAAAATTAATAGTAGATAAATATTGTTTTGCAATAACAATACGATGACCGTGCTTTGTGTTTTTCCTACTTTAGTTCCGTATAGTCCACTTAAACCAGGAACGGACGTGGTTTTCGTCATCGATTCATCGAGAGGAGTTTCTACAGATGATTTTAAAAGAGAAAAAAACTTTGTCAAGTCGTTGGCTGGTCATTTTAACATTCATCCGCTGGGGGCTCGAGGTAGTGCTATTAACTACGGTGGCCGACCTTTCACTGTTGTACGATTCAATGAAGCTAACTTTAATGACAAAATAGACGGTATGAGGGCAATTAGAACTCCACGACGAACAGACAGAGCCCTTCTGCATGCTGCACAGATTCTCTCGAACTCAAAGAAAGAAGATCGTAAGATTGTGCTTCTCTTAACGGCCGGAGATCAATCCCCTGGTGCTGAGGAACATAGTGAAGCTGCCCAACGTTTACGAAATTTAGGAGCCCAAATATTCATAGTTGTTATTGGAGCAAATCCTAGAGATGAAGCACTTTTACCAGTTGTAGACAGACCTCAGGACATTTTACGCGTACAAGCATCGGCTTTGTTAGAGTCGCAGTCACGCCTAGTTGCAAGACGTATTCGTGACAAACCAAGTAAGGTTTCAGTACAGCTGAACGATATAATTGTAACAATAATAATGATAATAATAATAATAACAATAATAATCATAATAATAATAATAATAACAAAGATTACGATAACGATATTGATTACGGCAACAATTACGATAACGTTAATTATATAACGATTGCGTTAACAGTAATGATTATTACAATATGTTATGAAACATGTTTCATACTATCCATATTTCTGGGATTGGACATTCCCACTCAGTAAGAACGTGAAGCCAGAAGTGGTTTTCGGGGAATAGTCATGTTATTAAAACGTAATTTTCAATTCACGTTGGGCGGGTTGTTTTGTCAAAATTCTCCAAACTCCTAAATCATAATTGTTGAAACCTAATTGTTTCTAAACTGAAATGATGTATTCAATGTAATCTATTGTAAACGTATCAAACCTTTGCTAAAAACTGTTTTACTGATTTGCCAAAACAAAAATTTGAAATAAAAGCAAAAGAGTCTTCTTTCTTACGACTTCTACGTATTAATGTTCACACTTAACTTGTGTGGAGAGTTTCTTTGACATATATATATCTTGTACCACAACCAAGAAATAATTCTTGAAAGCAGTGATAAATAGCTGGCTAGGATGCTGCCATAGTGGAAGCTCTTCTGAATCTTGTTCCAAGATGGCGGCATCGCTGTTTTCAAAAATTATTTTTCAGCTCCTTTAAGGTATGAATCACAGTGTTTTGAGAGCTTTTACCACCATTTTGCTTCATTTGTAAAATTATTTCTTCAGTTTTCCTATGAAAATTCAGGAATTTGATGTTCCATCTGCCGTTACTAAGAATATTATGTCAAATGTTTAATCGTGTTGGGATTATTTACTTCTACCTCTATATGTTTTGTATGTTTAAAAGAAAACTTTAATTTTTACAACTATTCTTGTATTAAAGTTCACAGTACACGTGACTTGTGTGAAAAGGTTCTTTCCATATCTTGTACCACAGTCAAAAAATAATTCTTGAAAGCAGCGATGAATAACTGCCTTGGAGGCCTCCATCTTTGAAACTGAATCTTGTACGTCATTGTGCGGCCAATAACGTGACCCCTGACATTTTACTCACTTGAAGTGCTACTGAAACACGAGCTCATGCTTGCAATTTCAAAGCCTATTCTGAAAACCCAGTACGAAGAAGCAAAATACTTAATATAAAACACACTAGTCAGTGTTCACAAAATCTACTGTGCAATGACGTTACGAAATTTAGAAGAGTTTCCGAAGTGGCGGTGTCCAAGTCATTGTAAAATGAGCATCAATACAAGAACACGTGGTAAAAAGGAGAGTCTCCCTTGATGTTTCTTTCTGGTTACTTTAAACGTACATTTTCAACTTTAAAAATGTAAATTAAAACATTAATTTTGAATGTTATCTAGTTCCTTTCAGCCCTTTAAAAGGCGACACCGATGTAGTCTTTCTCCTTGATGCTTCAAGAAGTGTCACGCCTGGTCTTTACAGCAAAGAAAAGGATTTCGTAAAATCGCTCATCAGTCACTTCAACATCCGTCCCTCGCGTGCTCGTGGTAGTGCTATTATCTATGGCAACTCTTCGTTTACAATAGCAGACTTTAGAGAGCCAAATTTAATTCGCAGGTTGGATAGTGCTCCTTTGCTGAAAACGCCAAGAAGAATGGATAAAGCCTTAGAGCATGCTGCAAGGATTTTAGAAAATGCAGGCCGCTCTGGACGGAGAATAGTTATTCTGTTGACAACAGGAACACAGCGGTCAGGTGTAGAATCGTTTGGTAGGGCAAAACAGCGACTGCAAAGTCTCAAAGCGCAAACATTTGTGGTGGCAGTTGGACGCCAAACTGACATCAGGCAGTTATACTACATTGTTAATAGACCAAACAATATATATCGTGTTGTAACAGCAGAGGACCTTCAAAGACGTTCTCGGTCGATCGCTAAGAGCATTCGTGACAAACCTGGTATGAGACAATAACATTACAATGACTATTTTTTAAAAACAAGTTCAGTCTTTCTTTGGTCATTCATTTACAACTTTATCTGTAATTATTTGGCTTTAGGTTTTTTTTGTTAAAAAAAATGGTTTGCTTTAGTAAGTCTCATAAAAACATATAACTTTTGATTTTGTTACTAGAAGGCATTGTTCTGCATTCAGGAAATAAATGAAATGCCTTCAAAACACAGTTTAAAACAATGGTATTTTAAAAACTTAGTCATCGATCTCACTTTCATTTAATCTGGTAAAGTCTAAGAAAATGAATTAAAAAGGATACATGTAGAAAGTTGTTCAGTACCGTTCATGTCAATAAATTCTTCCACAACAGATGAGGTTTACCATGTGAAAAAGACTGTTAGAAACAGTGCAGAGCATAGATGTCATAGTTTTATTCTGCAATGATGACTTAGGCAGTTTACTTAATGTTTTTACTGTTTACTTAATAATGGCACAAAAAGTAGGCCATCGGCATCCTTTTTTGTTCTAATTAAACCGGTCTAAACTAGGTGATACTTGTTTATGAGTTCAAACTTGTTCTTATTACAGTTCCTGCAACTCCATTGGCTCTGGGAACGGATGTAATTTTCCTGTTAGACGCGTCAACAGGGGTAACTGAGGACATTTTAGATAGGGAAAAAGCATTCATCAAGAGGTTAGCCGCGAATTTTGATATATCTCCATCTGGGCCCCGTGGAGCAGCAGTGTTATACGCAGAAAATACTTACATCATCGCCAGTTTTATCGAGCGAGATTTTGAAAGCCAGATCGATAGAGCATCGCTTTTGAACAGAGCAAGAAGAATTGATAGAGCCCTTGAACAAGCGGCACAAATCTTCAGAACTTCCAGGAGAGCTGGTCGTAAGGTAGTAGTACTTTTGACAGCAGGTAGTCAAGCTGTAGGAGGCAAGCCTCTAGATGAGGCAGTTCAACCATTGGATGAACTTGGTGCACAAGTGTTTGTTGTGGCATTTAAAGACCGACAAAACTATCGAGAGCTTTCTCGTATTGTTCAAGCACCCCAAGACTTCTTCAGCGTAACCTCACTTACAAATCTGTCTTTCGAGACTCGGAAAATTGGAAATCATATTCGTAACAAACCAGGTACAAAACTGAGTATAGAATATTTTTTTTCTTTCGCGCTCTTCTTCTATGTACCAAAATCTCTTTAAGTCATATATAAATATGGCATTTTCATACATTCTTAAGCTATGGTAATATATTAGAGGTATGTGCATACTCCTTTTGCCACCAATGAAAGGGTGTTGGTAGTTGATTTTCCAATTTAGAGCTGCTCACGGAATGGTTCGCACTCTTCAATTAAGAATTAGAAAACATTTTTCCGTGTTTCCATAGAGTTATAGAAACATGCGCGAGTGTAAGTTTGGGTGAACGAGAAATGATCTGTTGGAATATGAGCCCAGAGAGTGAGTGCTTCCACATTCTTCTCCCATATTTCCACCCAGTTGTTGCTTAAACCTAGGAAACACGGAAAAAAAATATCCCACCCAAAAAAACTATCGACATTGCCAAAATTTGAATTCTCCTCATTCGGGCACAAACATTAAAAATTGTAGCCATATTTATAAAATGTATAGCTTTATTGCTACTGCAAAGACAATTCAATCTGTTAATAATTACTCTAAAGATACATTCGAGCCCTCTTTCTAAAGACATAACATCGAAAAATATTATATAATTTTCAGCACTCTATTGTTACAGTGTATGTCTGGTATTTCTAGTAAGCGGAATTTAAGCTAAATGCTAACAGAATTATAATCACCCCATTTAGTGCCTGCAACTCCACTGAAGAAGGAAACAGACATTGTTTTCCTAATTGATTCCTCTCGTGGTGTATCAGAAGATGTTTTTAACAAGGAAAAAAGGTTTGTTACAGCTTTAGCTGATAACTTCAATGTCAAAGCCAGAGGGCCACGTGCATCTGCAGTAACCTACGGTAGCACTGTTAATACAATTTTCACCTTCACGGAACCAAACTTCAAAACCAGAGTTAATAATGCAACCATGGTTAGTACCCAGCGAAGAGTTGATATTGCCTTAGAACGTTCCGCGCAGATACTTCGGACCTCTGTGGCAAATCGCAAAATTGTCATCCTTTTGACAGCAGGCAGACAATCCGAAAACAAACCAGTTAGCAATGCAGTAAAGCAGCTGCGCAGCCTTGACGCCGAGGTGTACGTGGTTGCCATTGGAAGAATTCAAGAAAATGAAGCACTTGCACGTATAGTGCTAAGATCAGAGGTTAGTTTTTGTAAAAGGTAAAAAATAGTAAAGGTAACTTTTATATTACGTCAGTAGTTCAGCCAGAAGCCAACGGTAAGTTTCTTACGTCTCTAAAGTCTTTTACCCCTGCTCACTTTTATGGCCTGTTTTATAGGTTT
>JAODFW020657567.1:0-11620 GCA_027575235.2 Palythoa mutuki | reverse complement strand
GTTGTTTCACATTTGCCTCACATTTGGTAATATTCAGTTGATCTGAGCCTTATGTCGAAGACGAAACATCAGGCCGCACTTGCATTTGAGAAAAATTGGGCCCGAGAATCCTCACGCGTTAACCAACTTGACTAATCATGAAACTGCTACGTTACCAGCGTGGTGGTCCCTTATGGTGTAGTGGTTAGCACTCATGACTGGTAAAATTGGTATATGCCCTGAGCGGGAATCGTTAGCATTGTCCTTTGAAATATTTCGTTCCCGATTAGGTACTTCGGGATAAAAAGGATGCTCGGGAAATGTGAAAAGATACCAAGGCGTTAACATTTTCGACCCTAAAAAATACCCCATACCACAGATTTTAAGAAAGGCAGGAGGAAAACTTAACCGAAGGAAAAAAACATGCTCGTTTTGTTTTTACATCCCTAAAAAATACCATTTTTAAAAAATAACTTTGATTTGTCTCTGAAAACCCCTAAAAATATCTAAATTACCGATTTTGACCCCTAAAAAATATGACGTGCACCCCTATCTTACAGTTACGTGACCCTCGAGCGTAATTTCACTTCCGGTAATCAATACTTGAATTTTAATGTATGAGATGCAGTAAATGTATATAGGTAATTGTATGGTTTTGATTGCAATAAGGGATTTATCCAGCTGGAGTACGGCCTTCGTTTAGCACCTTGGATAGAATTTCATCACCCATTTTAGGTGCCCGTTCGCTGGATCGCCAGGTCCTTAAATTTCAACGTTCACTTTCAAAGTTTGCCCATATGGACATCGTACATCTTTCACAAAATATGCCAAGAAATGAGACTGGTTTTAATGGAGGGATGGCGCGAAAGGCGCAACTGGCTCCCCCCAGTCTGAATAGAGTTTTAAAAATACCTGTGTATTAAGCTGCGAAAAGGGTGAGTATTATTATTATCGCCGCCACTACCATTATCATCACCACCGTCATCATCATCGTCCGGCTACCATCATCATCATCACCACCACCACCACCATCATCACCACCACCACCACCACCATGTACCACTACCACCATCATCCTCACCACCACCACTTCTATCATCATCATCATCACCACCACTACTATTATCATCTTCATCTCCACCACCACTACTATTATCATCATCACCACCACCACTACTGTTATCATGATGATGATTATAACAATCAAAAGTACACAATACTGTACTATACAGACTACTCCTTCGGCCCGACTCAACGATGTCTCCACCTAGTACCTATGGGCCAAGTACCTATACCTTCTTAAACGACTGCCCTGCCGCGTTAGAAAAAATAAAAGTAGAAATATTTATTTTGCTTTTTAGAATTGACAATAATAGCGAAACTGAGCTTAACAGCAAAAGTTCAATATTTTTTTATAAAACATGTGGTAGTTTTAGAAATCCATATATGCATCGAAAGCAGTCCTTTAATATGGCTAAGAATGTGGAATACGGAATTCTAAAATTACAGCTAGTTGCTTTTTAAAGGTATGTTTCTCATATTGAAATAAAGTGCGGCAAGCAATTTGCGGAGAAGTGTTTACATTAATATTACTTACACTCTTCTTTTTATAAAATTGTTTTTCCGTCCCAGGCCGATTATTCCTATTCTTCTGCCGATTTTTGGCTGATATTTTTGTAGTATTCTTAATTATAGCTTATGATATTTCCATTTAAGAATGTATCGGGGTATCAGTGAAGAGTGTTTCGTTTGTTGGCTAGTTTTGTTGTTTAGAGAAAGGAATGCTTTTACGTAAATAAGTAAAAACATATCATTGTATTGTATTTACGAATTTTCAACGCACGAAATTATATTCTTCTCACAATTTTAGCCTCGGGTTTATTCTTAAACTACTTTTGAAATTCCGCAAATTTCAATCTCGATATTCTTATAAAATATATTTACATAAAAAAGAGAGAGTGTAGTGAAAATATATTTTACCATGAAAAAATATTGTTCAAAAATCTCTTTAACGATCGCGAACAAGTGCTCGCCGTAAAGATAATATTTTTTATCTTTATCGCCAAGTTCTGCAACCGTTTGGGACGCGAGAGTGAAAATGTGATACGGAAATGTCATCGTAATAGTTTGCAGCTTGTCCCAACAGTTTGGTGATCATCGCAAACAACGCAAATTGTTAAAGCTGTTAAAGTGTTTGTCTGCGACGTTTTCGTCCACTGACCTACGGGAAACAGGCTCAAATTTGGGTCCCCTGGCCTCTGAATCATTGACAAGTTAAAGCCCAACAAATTTGGTTTTTAAAACCGTTTCAACATTTTAGACAATGTAACGGTCTAATGTATCAGGCAGGAGAAACTGAAGATTAAGTTATATCTCGTTTTCATTCATAATTATCCTTCTTTGATCTGTTAATCTCAAAGAAGCGTCGTTTTCAGTTGCATTATCATAATATGAATCGGAGCATAATTTCTCCGGAAACCAGCCTGGGGCTAGAATGTTCTGATGGCTGAAATAAACTGACAGCTGAGGAAATCCATTCCGCTGAAAACCTGAGTTAAAGGTCAAGTTAAGAGAAAAAGGTCCGCTGTTTTTCCAAACTGTAAGTAAACGAAGGTTGTCATAATTTTTTGTTTTTGTTTTTGTCTATTAGGGTGAGAATCTTAGAAAAAAATTTGCACTCTTTAGCTTCAGTGTGTAGTAGCTAAAAGAACCAAAAAATTTTGGTATTATCGTTTCAAAATCATGTGAAAATCAATACGTCCTCTTAGCTCCGGCTACAAACGGCTCAAATCGGTTCAATTCACTTGCGCCTACCGCGCCAGCCCGTACGTGCTAGAATAGGGAACATGAAAAAGTTGATTTATATCCTTCTATTTATATGTTAAATACTGACTGGTATACAAATAAATAGACGAATAAAAATAGCAAATATATCTATTACTAAAATCTAAACACTGGAAATCGGGAATTTAATTAAAAATATTAGAAATAGCTAAGTGTTGGATGATTTTCGTCTGGCAATTGTGTTAGCGCGTAAACGGATTATCAAGTAATCCATCTATTCAAGTGGTCGACATATCCAAGACTCTCATTGTCTGTTTGCCGGTCGCTCAGTCTGTGTATCAAGATACGTGACTTCACCAACGTCGCACGCTGTTTCGTTTTAAAAGGAATTTAGTTAAATCCACTTTCTAACCAGTTAAAGTACGAACTCGGGTTTGTTTTTGTCTCGTGTCGGAAGAGAACACTCATGGACAAGACGACAACTAGAGGTAAGAGACATTCAAGAATGAATCAACAACAACTCACAAATGAATATCGCTTTAGGACTTAACTTTCTAATACGTTTGTTTACATAGTTGGAAATGAAACTTCTACTTAAATTTAGCACAATATTACTACCTCAGCACGTACGATAATTGTTTTGTTTGAAATACTCTCGACTTGTGTTTACTTTTTCGAATCAATCCATTACTAAGTCATCAACAGCAATTAACTAAGATACATATTACAATGCTTTTTTTAAATGTAACCAGTACAGTTTCTCTTTTGTCGGTTTCTATTTTTGTGACACCGACTAACTCGTTTCATACAACATACTCGACAGCTTTGCTTTCTGTATTTTTCAGAGCTGAATAGAACAGAATTCACAATAGACATTGCGTTTCGTGACTTTTTCACATGCGAAAAGGCCAAACTCCTAAGATTTATGCTTGTGAAGTCCAAAGCTCCTCTATCCAATTATGTTCAACTTTACTGTTTTTTTTATCGATTCTTTACGGCGCATTTGATTTAGTCAAAAACTCCAAATATGACTGACTTAACGACCATTTCAAAATCTTTTTGGCTGACTATAAATGTTGCAGTTGATATGTATCAAATTGCTTCACGTGTCGTAAAATGCCTTCAATTGATATTCAGCTATAAACAACAATGATATTTCGTTTGTTATAAGCATACAATTAATCCATATAGTACGTTTCTGGCTGTTAAAACAAAGCTATAATATAATATAATAAGATGCGAGCTTGCCCCGTTTTCAAAGGCACGTTTTTTAAATCAAAGGATCTGTTGTGATGATCAGTCAGTCGCATCTGTCTTAATATCATGAATCCGTGATGAGAAAAGAAGACGGTAAATTTAAACTGAGTGTCGACTTGAAACTTAAATTTTGAGTATATTACACTGATGCTAAATTAAGCTTATCACATCTGTATCTTTTGTAATTCCCATGCATAAGATTGACCACCATAACTTTCCACTCATTTTCTATACCTAAAGGCTACCATATAGCTTCAGGGATGTTTTGCGTCAAAACCAGTGTGTCTGTTTTAAACCGTAGATACCTAAACCCATATATCAAATTAAAGCTTATAGAGCGGGCTTTCGAACTAAACTAAATATTTTGAATTAAAATTAAATTTTAGAATTTTTCGTTCTCTAAAAACGAGCGACAAAATCGCCTCTCGAGAGTTACAACTCAAAGGGAATTTGTTCGTTTCCCCTAAAATTTTCCGCACAGTAGCTTCTTCAGTATATGAAGAACAAAAACGTTTCTGCGTTTTTTCGTTTTTCCAGAAACTTTTTTGTTTTAGAGCAATAATTGTACGGTCTCTAGACTTTTTTTAAACCCTAATTCGAAAAAGCGCCATACTTTTCTCCGCAATTGACTATGATAAAACATAGACAGGTTTTTTAGCACTTTTAGTCTGGAAACTGGTAGTGGTGGATTGATTAAATCGTTAAATATCAATAATCGCTTGGACTTGTAAGTTTCGAAAGGCCATTTTGTCGCTTATTTTTAGAAAACGTAAAAAATATAAAGATTGATTTAATTCAAAAATTTTTAACATAGTTCGAAAGCCAGCTTCATATACTTTAATTTGATTTATGGGTTTAGGTATCTACGGTTTAAGACAGACGTACTGTATCGTTTTGACGCAAAACACCCCTGAAGGTATACGGCAACCTTAAATATAACTGTCATTATCACTGTAATAAACACTACTACTAACACTAGATCACTACCACTACCATTACCACTAATACTACCACTACCACAATATCACTGCCTCTACCACTGCCACTGCCACTGTGGTCGCTGTCGCTGTCGCTATCAATATTAATACTAATATGTACTACTAATCACTTCAACAACCATTCCATCAAAACACAAATACCTTTACCTACCTTATTGCCACTACTACTACCATTACCCTTTATTTTATGTACTTCCACTTCTGTTACTACTAATATTCCTACTTACTGCTACTACTATCGTCATCACCATCGCCATCACCGTCACCTCCGCCACATCGCCGTCACCATCACCATCACCACCGCCACATCGCCATCACCATCACCTCCGCCACATCGCCATCACCATCGCCATCACCATCACCTCCGCCACATCGCCATCACCATCACCACCGCCACATCGCCATCACCATCACCTCCGCCACATCAACATCGCCATCACCACCACCACAATCACCATCGCCATTGCTATCACCACCACCATCGCCAAACGAACGAAATAACATAATTGTTTATAGCTGAATATCAGTCATCGCCATCACCACCGCCACATCGACATCGCCACTACCATCGCCATCACCATCACCATCATCACCACCATTGACATTGCATCGCCATCACCGCCATCACCACTGCCATTGCCATCACCACCGCCATCACCATCGTCATCACCATCACCATCGCCATCGCCACATCGACATCGCCATCGTCATCACCATCGCCATCGCCACATTGAAATCGCCATCACAATCGCCATGGCCATCACCACCACCGCAACCATCGCCATCGCCACATCGACATCGCCATCTTCACATCACTATCGCCATCACCATCGCCACTTCACCATCGCCATTGCCATCGCCATCACCACCACCGCCACCATCGCCATCACCACATCGACGTCGCCATCACCATCGCCATCATCACATCACTATCGCCATCACCATAACCATTTCACCATCGCCATCGCCATTACCATTGCCGGCATCACCACATCGCCATCACCATCACCATGTTTTACAATGGCCACTTATAAGCGATTTAAAAATTTTTTTCTTGTTTAAATCTGAACAGCTCCCTCTGTGGGCAGTAGTACAGCTATCCAATCGACAGCAGGGATGACGAGTGATGAATTGTTGTGGATTATAATTGCTGTTATCGCAAGTCTGATCCTCATCGCGGTCATCATCATATGCGTGATATTATGCAAACAGAGGTCAGCAGGAGACGATCCCCGCAGGTCAGCAGTGCTAGTTTTCATTACTTGCTGGGACGGATTAAGAATTTAGGCAAAGAGTAATGGGATGGGAAAGTTTGATATAAGTGGCAAAGACGCACACGAACATTCGGAATTTCTTTTGGGGAAGAAAATTTCGAAATTGTGATTAAAGTCTTTATCTGTTTTGGGTAGTCAGGATGACCCTGTGGTAATTCGCTTGTGCTTCGAATCAATACAAAACTGAACTCAAATTTATCCTGGTAAAAAATGGGCTGAAACTCGGAATGTAAAACAGTAAACATAGTAAACATAAATGATTCACTATAATCTGATCCCTAAAGATTGTTCAACAAACAATGAAAGTAGTTCGTGTTTTGTTTTCCAATACCTTGTCCATATTTTGTTTTTTTCTGCAATAAAAACCGCTCACAGAAAAAGAAAACCAATTTAATTATAAACAATCGAGACTGCTTAGTTTTTAAAAGTCAAATTCACAAAATTTCCTTTAAATTACCAACTTCAGAATTTATTAAAATTTAAACAGTGAGCATTTTTTAATCTTCCCTTAAAATGAATATCACTTTATAGGGTTTCATCAACTGGTTCAAAAGTTAGAATGAATAACATCAATCATTCTACTCTTCAAGACAAACAAAATGAATGGTCACTTTATAGGGTTTCATCAACTGGTTCAAAAGTTAAAATGAATAACACCGGTCATTTTTACTCTTCAAGGAAAGACAAAAAGTTCAAGGCAAACAAAATGAATGGGTTTAAAATGTGGGACATTCTTGGCTCAGTTGAAATTGCTTTTATAAGGATAAGGGTTTATTTCTATAATTTGTTGCGGAACTGTAATTCCGTTTACAACAACTTACTGTCATCACTTCATAGGTACAAGCTGTGCAGACCCAGTTGTCACACGATGCAGATGACTTCAGACTTGAGCCGCTGATAGAAAATATTTTTAAGTTATTACAAACATTAGAATCTCTCTTTCAGACGAACTATGAAAAATATGATATATATTTGCAAGAGCTGAAGTACAACTTGTACTGCGTAAGCTTATTAAGATTTATTGTATATAGATATTGCGATTGATCATAATATAGTTTAAAAGACAGTTTTGTCCTTTGAGTCCCACTCAAGATTAGGCAAAAAGCTGGCGAAGCAGTTTATGGGAGGAGTGGGGTGGGGGGGGGGGAGGGGCACCAGTCCAATTTTCGTGCCGAACACGACTGTTTTTTGTTTGTTTATTTGCAGCGCAGTGATATAGATATAATCAAAATAGTTAAGATATCTTCAAAGTTGATAGTGCTATATGTATATGCAAAGCGAAGTAAGGAAGATCTTTTCGCATTGGATTATTTATTGAGCGCAACGTTGTTTCAAGCGGCCCGGTTGTGGCCCTCTCTCGACTCGTAGGGTGCTATAACACAAGATTATACAAGTCTTTTTAAAATGGAATCTAATTTACATTTTCCCTGAGCTGGAATATAATAGCCAGCGCTTCTGCTTTCACCAATTCATTAAAGCGTTGTAATTGTGCATAACTAAAAAATATTTCATTATCTTTAAGCTAAACCTAGGAACACTTAACAAAAGAAATGAACTGGCCACTGCGTGCCGTCACGCTAGCAAGTCTTTGCTAAAAAATGTTGGCCAAAATTTTTATTTCTCGTGCCCCTTTTTGGTACGGTGCCAGAAATGTTACTGTGCAGAGCAGTGTTTTTTTCGGCTCTTGTACCAAAGTTATTTAAGCAGTTGGATCGGAAAATTTGCTGTTATAAGTTTGTCAACAGGACTGAAAAACAAATGCGCATGCCCAACCTCTGATAATAGCGCAGTTACATAACAATTTGATCTAAAATTATTTTCTGGCTGCATTCAAAGTTTTTCATAGTGTTTTGACAACTCTTAATATTTCTTGAACCAGTTGTTTACAAACAGAAGTTAAAATATGTGAATATACGAAATATAGAAAATAAAACGATATCACGTCCCATATATATGAGATTTAATTAACACGTAGTCTACACAAAACTAAAACTTAGGTAATATTATGTAAATGTAAATGCTATTGCTGTTTCTTTTACTTTTTCTATTGCTGTTGTTGTTGTTGTTGCTATTGCTATTGCTATGGCAAATGCTATTGCTGTTGCTATTGCTGTTACTATTGCTATTCCTAATGTTGCTATTGCTGTTGCTAATGCTAAAACCGCTTAGGTATTATTACGTAAATGCTGTTGCTATTGCTGTTGCTACTGCTAATGCTATTGCTGTTGCTATCGCTACTAATGCTATTGCTGTTTCTATTGCTATTGCTGTCGCTGTTGCTGTTACTATTGCTGCTGCTATTGCTACTAATGCTATTGCTGTTGCTATTGCTGTTTCTATTGCTATTGCTGTTGCTGTTACTATTGCTGCTGCTTTTGCTACTAATGCTATTGCTAATGCTATTGCTGTTGCTAATGCTACTAATGTTATTGCCGCTAATATTGCTGCTGCTATTGCTATTGCTGTTGCTGTTGTCGTTGCTAATGCTATTGCTGTTGCTTTGCGTTGTTGTTACCATCGCCAATGCCGTTGTCATTTCCGTTGCTGTTGCTAGCTAGCCAACTACCACCACTACTCTTACTACTGCTACTTCTACAAAAATATTCTGCTATGCTACTGCTGCTATTCCTATACTTGCACCACCACTGCCACGACCACGACCATTACTGCTACACTATAATACTTCGAATTATCGATACTTACTACTAATTTTAGAAAATAGATTTTTGTGTAGTGACGTATTTTATAGAAATACCGGAAATATTATATTGGCAGCATCTATTTGCATTCCGTGTAGAAACCCACGCACGCTCAATTACTCGCACTCGTGATTATTGATGAGTGAATAAGCATAAGTTGAGGGAATCTTTGAATATTTTCTGCATGGTTGGGAACTACTTAAATTAAAAAAGGGTTAAGGATATCATTGGAGCACCGTCTGCATATTTCAGTCTATTAAAGGTAAGACAAAACTTTGATAAAATCACAATTAACTGATGAAATAAGAAGGGACTGACGCCAGTCGATTAATTCGCTATAATCCAGTCACACAAACTGACATTTTGACTCTGTAAATATCCCATCTCAGCTATGTTGTTTTTATCGCATTTGTTAATAATATAGGCGTTCTGATGGTTTGAATGACTTCAAGTATTGACAAAAAAGTTCAATTTAAAATTATGACCAAAATTTTTGTGCTTTCTTTATCGGCTTTTAATGGAGTGTTCAGAAGACTTAGAGCGACACAATGGCGGAGGGAAAACACAAAACATTTTAAGAATTACTGAGCTGAGAATTCGTTTCACCTGCTCGGTCGAAGGTGCTATCTTTAAACTGCACCGTTTCTATAGGATACTACCTAAGAATATAAAAACTTTTATTTAGCAAATTTCGTTGAATGCGTTTTACAAGAGGGCATTCAACTTTTAACAGAAAACCTTTTGTTTTGAACACCGAGATTACGGCATTAATATTCCAAAACCCAAACAAAGCCGCGACAAACTTGATATACATTTTAAACAATAACTTTTACGGGACCTGTCTGCCTCGACATTATAACTTTTTAAGGTCAATTTTCATGAATTTCTGTGTTGATAAAAACTAAATTTTTTCATTCTGATATAAAACCAAACTAGTTAGCAGGTAAAAGTGTTTGGTCGGAACCTGTTAAATTACAAGAAAGTGCAATATTTAAAACAATATTGTTCCTCCTCCGGAAATTAATATAAATTTAGGAACTTACGTAGTCCCTAATTAGTTTAATTTACTGATATCTTGATTCTTCACCTCAAACACAAACCACTGTTTCTTCATTTCTAAGTTTATCCATCTTTTACGACCCTCACGAAATGCTCAAAGTGTAAACGGAAGTACGTATAAGGAGTTACGTAGTATTGTGGTGTGCGAGCGCGAGAATCAGCGATTGACTAGCCGATATTGAACAAAGCCTGAACCGTGACGAAAGTTATATACGTGCAGTCGACGTGGAAGCTTTGAAACTTCCCTGTGCTAGTTGTGCGTGGTACCAAACATAACAGACGCAAGATTTCCTCATCACAATGCACACTGTATGATTTTGTTTAGCAGAATTCGAGGCCTTTTTCGAGGCTTTAAAAATTTATGAATAGCTTTTAACTATGAATGCCTGCATAATATGTTTCGCCAGGAACACAGTTTTCTAATTGTTTTGGTTATTTTTGTCGAGAAAATAAGAGCCGTATTACCTCCGACATTTTAGTATGTATAGACCCACATGTTAATTGTTTAATTCAATCTGGGTGAAAGTGTGCTGCACGGCACTTGAAGTTGATGTGTATAGATCATTAGATGTATACATACTTTGGAAAATTATTTTCTCTTGAGAAATTCCAGACATTCCCTCCTTAAATTATAATTTTAAAAGACCTAAGAAATTATATGTATATATTAATGCTAAATTATAAATGCTATGATAAAAAATAAAATGATATAATCATTGAATACTATATCAAATTAACTATACACAGTAGACAGCAGCGGCTCTCAAAATATCCTTAGAACAGCGAGACCTTTTCCGGCCAACTATAATTATTATGTATCTATATGAAAATTCTGGAAAAAGTTATTAGCGGTGTTTCAAACCATCTTTGCATTCCGCTTAAGAATTTGGAAATCATATAGACGTTATTATAATACTGCTGTTCATAATTACATATGTTTCCAAAAGGTCTTGTTATTAGCAATGAAGAAATAATTTAATAACGTTTTTTCAAGTTAATTGCATATGTATTAGCGACAATAACAACAACAAGTTAATTATTACAACCTTCAAAACTCTAGATTGTTAACAACAGCAACAACAACAACAACAACGTTTTATTTCAGTGCCAAATTTTTACAATATATAGTTTACAATTATAGAGAAAAATATACAGAAATTTTGGTACTTAGCTAACTTTAATAGCCAGAGGCCAGACTAGACAGTTATCTAAACATTTTCAGTTTGGCTTTTGTTAAGTCAGGAAAGGGAAGACCGAAAAATATAAACTTAATAAATAAATAAATATCAAATTAATAAATAGATAGATAAGTAGATAAATAGTAATTTACTAATTAACAATTTGTAAAGAAATACATACAAAAGGTAATTATATCAGTTAGAGTAATGGGAGTAAATAAATATTATAGACAACCTAGCTAGGAATGCGATAAATAGGCCATTTCCGAATTACGCTCAACTGCTCACTAACAAACCCTTCAAGTCGAGGCTAGATGCTCACTTTTCATACATTTGCTGTATTTTTGAGCACTTGGCCTCGACTTGATGTTTTTGTTTGTCGGCAGTGGAGC